>LS053042.1:5313-15977 GCA_900241095.1 Acartia tonsa | reverse complement strand
CACGGACACTTTTGACATAACTCAGAATTACAGAATATAACTATGTCAGGCATCCGTAATATTTTCAATTATAAGTATAAGCAAGGACAGTTATTCACAGATTTTAATCATGTTATGCTTTGGGTTATTTCTTATTTTCCTATTGCTACCTAAGTATATGCTTCCCTTTTGTATATTTTAAAGCTTAATTGCAAACAAACATTGCATAATTTAAATTGATTTTAATTGCAAAATTTTATATCTTCACTTCCGATTATAAGATTACTGAAAATTGTATCTATCAATCTTTCATCTTTTAATTTTTTTATCTTAATTTTTATCACTTTTACTGACAATAAGCATACATGAAATAACTGAAAATTTAAATCAAATGGGGAAGGATAGCTAACCTAATAATTAACCCTTGACTGTTCAGATGCATTTAAAATAGATTTTTATATATAAAAAGATTATTTAAAGTATTTTCTGTTAATATCTTGCTTATAGCTGGAACATAGATCCCAGAATGGTTTAATACTATTTTATTTTAAACTATTGTTTAATTTTAGGCTATGACTTAAATTAAAGTCTATTTTTTTTCTCTACCTTCTCTATCAAATACAAATGCTATAGGCGCAGCAGCTAATATATGTTGTTTAGCAAGAAAATTTAAGTATCTTAAAAATTTCTTAAGACAAACAGACTGTTCCTAATTATAAAGTAGCTACACTAGTATAATATGTTTAAAGAAGAATGTAGATAAATGTATATAGATTACATGGAAGGTTGATTACTTCCTAAATATACCATGGACAGACAGAAAACCGTAATTATAGAGAAGCTACGCTAATATAAGAGAATGATTTCTATATAATAATGTAATGATAAATCTGAAACTGATTACTAATGCATAAAGATTAAAAGGGAAGGTTGATTACATCCTAATATAAATAAATTGGACAGACAGAAAAACCCTAATTATAGAGATGATGTGCTATGCTAATATAAGAGAATGATTTCTATAGAATAATGTAATAGTAAATCTGAAACTGATTACTAATGTATAAAGACTAGAGTAAAGATTGATTACTTCCTAGTATACATCGATTGGACGGACAGAAAAACCCTAATTATAGAGATGCTGTGCCAATATAAGAGAATTATTTCTATGTAAGAATATAAATAAATCTGAAACTGATTACTAATATGTATAAAGATTAAAGAAAGCTTGATTACCTCCTAAGTTTGGTTGATTGAACGGACATAAAACCCTAATTATAGAGATGCTGTGCTGATATAAGAGAATGATTTCTATGTAAGAATGTAATAGTAAATCTGAAACTGATTACTAATGTATAAAGATTAAAGGAAGCTTGATTACCTCTTCCTACTAATCAGAAGTTTAAGGGATAGGAAAATCGATAATAAATTAAAGTACATCCCCAATGTTAATATACAAAATTACCCATTCTGTAAATAATTGATTGAAAAGTTTGTATATTGCTTGTTTAAACAAACCAATCTAATACCTTAAGTTTTTAAGCCACGGAATTAAAGAATTTATTTATTTAACTTTGAGTACCATTAAAATTAATAGTCCAATGACCTCTCCCTCCCTGCTACTAATGCATATTTATTTTGGTTAATTCCCTCTAGAAAATAGTTTTAAACCATCCAAGTACAAGTTTTAAGAATAAGAAGTTTCTTTGATCTTTTTACCCAATGGAACCTTACCCCCCCCCCCAAATGCTACAAGATAAAACAAGATTGCATTCATACATAAGTAATGTATACCACTACATTCAACATGTTCAAACATTATCTTAAATCCTTATTATAAAGTAACAGGATGTCTGTTTGTCTATACCAGCTGAACCGTTATGGTTCTCCTTCACATGTTAGCTTCTTTTAGGTCCCGGAAGATTTAAAAATTTGGGTTATCTAATTCGAATCCCCCCTCCTCACGTGACCGAAATTAATTTATATTGTAAAACTTAATATACATATCTAAATGAAAAAAAACATTAATTTTAAATTTTCCAAAATTAAATAATCATTTCTTAATGAATAATTGAGGTAAAACAGAATTTCAATGTCTTATAAATTTAAAATCCTTCAATAAACAAGAAAGAAACGCTACAATATCTAATACTGACAGAACTACAATAGTATAAGAGTAGCTACGCTTTAAGGCACAGCCTTTAGAAGTACAAACAAAGCTAGAAATCAAAAGGATTACATAATAATTCGATTCAAATAGCACAAATTACATCAAATCTCCACCAAACCACATGATATAAACAAAATGATCTTTTAATACTACAGATTATGTCAGATCTAACAATGTTATAATCCTTATAAGAAGTTATAAATATTATTAATCTTCTCTGAGATTAGAAATAGTAAGAACATGAAATAGACATTATTATTATTTGTTGGCTAGAGGCCGCAACTTCACTTTAACTACTGCTGGCATTATTACAAACAGAGGTGCCAGATGTCACAATAATACCCGCACACACAGAGGTGCCGCACCAAATAACTATAAATTTCACATTTTAAAGTTCCTTAGGTATCTTTCGAAAAAAAGTAAGCTTAAAAGGAATTTATATTTTTTGTACCCAACCAATTTTAAAATGAAATATGAACATTTTCTGGCTGATTGGCTTTAAATTAGGACATAGAGACAAAAGTCGTGGTTTAATGAATCGATGGTAAACCAAGGTTTCTAAGGAGAAGTTAATAAAAAAGATTATATAGGGAAGGCGTTTGTGTGTGTGTGTGTGTGTATGTAATTGTGTGTGTGTGTATCTCTTTATTAAGTGTAGAAGTCAAGAGGGCTGAACAGAGAAAGATATGAGAACAAATTTGACTCTCGGAGTTATGAGGGCGTGGGAGGGAGGGGTTACGGAGACATGGGGATGAAATAAATAGGCCTAAGGTTAAAATGGGGAAGAAGGCAAGATAAAATAAAAGGGGAAAGGATCTTTTTATATTACATATGTCCTTCATACAGTGTTACAAAAGCTATTTTTCCTTCAAATATTGTAATAATTTTTTTGTTAATAAAATTGACAGCATAATATAGAAGGAAAATAATACAATTTGTCTCAACTATGATAATTCTTGACTGGCAGATAAGTTGTGAGGCAAAATTTTAAAAGTAATGCAATGACACTATTACAATCACACTCAAGGGAGCTAGTAGCAAGAGAGAGAGAGAGAGGGAGAGAGAAAGAATTAAAGGAGTGAGAGAGAGATTCTCGGGAGTGGCTGTACAGGGTTCGAGGCCAGGATCCGCCAGCTTTACTCACTTACAGTGTCGAAAAGAAACTCAGGAAGACAGGGATAGAACCATGGACAATAATTTATTCTTACCCACATATTTTTTGCATTTAATAGTTTAAAATAATTGGGGAAAAGAAAGAGTTTATACCTCCATGGTCCTTTGCATCCCTGAAAAGAAAACATGACTTTTCCCAAAGGAAGGGAGATAAAAACTTAAGAGAGAGATAGAGATAGAGAGAGAGAAAAGGGGAATGGGAAAAAAAGAAAGATAAAAAATTCCTTTAAAAAATAATAGGATTTATCGTTTAATCAATGAATGATCTCTTTTTATCTAAGTGTACATTGTTTCTAGAAAAAAAATGTTCAAAAATTTCCACCAATCAAACAAAAATATTTTACTCTTTCTTTGTTGCTAACAGTTGTATGATAATGTTAACTCAGAATAATAATTCAGTAAGCATCAATAGAAATTACATTTTTATAAGATAGAGGTTAAAAAATTGTTCTTGGGTTAAAAATCATCATTTTTCCCTATCAAAATAATCTTGCTGACCACTGAACCGAAGTTCACCAAAACATGAAGCTTTACATAGGTCAAGGAATGGTTTTGAGCTACTTTAACATCTAAATTCAAGTCTTAGGATGGATATAATCTAGAGGGTTGCTAGTAATATAAACGCTTAATGAATCATTTGAGATAAAATAATAAGTACTTTATTAGATGTTTAGTTATGATATCAAATAACAATATCAATAACAAACAACAAATTTCATTTGATTTTGAGATGGACCACAAAGATATTGGCTTGTTGGTAGTGGCCAACAAAATTGACATGCATATTTTTATTCTTGTTTTTAATAAAACTACTAAAATAAATAGAATGATATATATTTGAATTTGTATAAATTGAAAAGTAATTTACAAGGCTTCTAATTAAATCTTGCAAGTACTCTATGTATAGGAAGGGAGGGGGGTGGATATCCAACCCCCCCCCCTCACTTGAAGCAATAAAAGAAATATTTTCTCCCCCACAATTTTTTTTATTATTAATTTAGTTTTGTATACTAAAATATAAAATATTTACTTTGCCCCTAGCCTCTAGTTTAATTAAAATGGCCTAAAACCAGTAAAAAGCCAATTGATACGCGGATAACCAACCATCAAAAATCCATTTAAAGATTCTAGTTTTTGCTGCAAGCTTTAATATAGATAAAAAGTTTAATTATGTAATTACTGAAAGTATAAAAAAAAGTGTGTTTAATACTCGTCTCAACCTGTCAAAAATGGCAAATATATGAGGGTAACTACAAAGTATAAAAATCAAAGTAAAAAACTAACACAAAATATCTTATATTAAGTTCTAGTGGATATCTTCTAGTTCAAAACCATGGCATGACCAGTATGTTATGTAGGTATACTATCACTATTTTCTTAAAACGACAGAAAATTTAATTTTTATATCCTTAACTTAAAAATTTTGGAAAATCGGACTATATACATAAGAGAAAAGGAAAAATAAGGAAAAAATTAAAAATAGTCAAAAACCAGCAAAAAGGCAGCCTGACTGTCATGGTTGTTTTCTTTAAATGATAAGAAATTTAATTTTGATATCTATAACTGAAAATTTTTTTGAAATCGGACCATAAACACCAAAGATATGGAGAAGAATGTGAAAAATACAAAAAAACCTAAAACCTGTTTAAAGGTAGTCTGACCGTCATAGTTGTTTTCTGTAAAAGACAGGAAATTTAATTTTAATTCTATAACTGAAAAAATTTTGGAAATCGGACCATAAACACCAAAGATATGGAGTAAAATGTGAAAAATACAAAAATAGCCTAAAACCTGCTAAAAAGCGGTCCTACCGCCATTGATGTCATAGTTAATTGTGCTCCTTAATAATGGGAATGTTGTCAAAAAAATTCAGCCTTTTATCTTTCATAGGAGCCGAGAAATTCACGTTTCCTCCTAACTAAGACATACGGACAGACGGACATTTCAAATTATAGAGTAGCTACGCTACTAAAAATATAGAATTTCAAAATATAATTTATATAATAAATTATTTAACATTTTGAAGGAAGCTATTATTATTTTCCATTTTTTTGTTTTTCAGTTGCCCCACTGTCTCTGTTCCTCGGATGGAACTTTAATACCTGGAGGCCTAGACAAAGATAAAATACCACAGGGATATTTACCTTTTTTACTTTTTCAAAAGTCTTTTATAAATTACATCACCAGCCTTGCTTTTAAACTTTTGGCTTCAACTTTTTTGCTAGTTAAAGCTGATCATTATTGAGGGGTTACAATAGTTATCAATGAAGAAAAAATATATAAGATTTGAAAGTAGCTTTGACGGGCACAAAAGTTGTTTAAAGCCTCTTGTACTTGCCGAACTTTTGACATATTTAATACAAAGTAAAATGATATCTGTCCGTCTGTCCGTCTGTCTGTTTTTCTGTCTGTCTGTCTGTCCGTCTGTCCGTCCGTCCGTACCTTAAGATCTCAGTAACCACAGATCGGATTCTACTCTTCAGGGAATATACCTACTGGTTCTGTGGTGGTTTTAGGCTATTATCTTGGGGGGTAGGACACCCCAACCCCCCTCCATCCCCCTCCAAAAAATCTCCTCCAATTTTTTTTTAATAATTTGGTCCTTTTAATAATTTCGCCTTAATTTTTTTTATCATCTCTTGGGGCAAAGTCCCTAGAGGCTAGGGCGAAGCCGCTAGTATTTAATAATTCAAAATTAATCCAAAAAAAATTTTACCATTTAATAATCATTTAAGTTTTCATCTATTATAAATAATTTGTAAAAAAGAAAAAAAACTAATACGTTGTAGATGGTAATGATTTTGTTGGATGGAGCTATAAATGATAACAATTATCCTAATTATAAAAGGTAATTAATTCATACAATCGTTCATGTAACTCAAACAATAAATTTAAAAGTAAGATGCATAATCCAGATAACTACCGGGTCCAAGTGGTGGAGACTCTTTTTGTCTGCTAGCAAATTGTTTTCTGTTCTTTTGTAGCGACTCGACTTTGTTTATAATTTCAACGTTATTAGCTGATTTAAAAATTCAAAGAGCCGTGGATACATATAGCTTGTGACTCATCTATTCTATTATTTTATTTTACAAAAAAAATACGAACTAACTTAACTTATAAAGTGCCCTTCAGAGATAGTACCCCGTAGGATAGGTAGGGGTTTTTGAATGTTTTTTATTCTTACTTTTTTTAGTGTGTTTAGAGGCAGAAAGAACCCAAATGGCTGTAACATCAAGGAACAACTCATTTTTATTTCATATTTCATACAAGACAGGGGTATTGCACCTGAATCATTTTCACTGACAATTATATACTGCTGGTCCAACTCAAACGATTTTATTAATATTTTTTTATCTTATTTGAGACAGGTTTCTGCGGATATTAAAATGAAAAGTAAATGATTAAAACCAGTTTTGTCTGACTCGAGGAGTGAAAGGCCCGGGCTAACAAATCTGGTCCTCATTTTATAATTTTTATTTTATTATTCCGGGAAAATTGTTAGTAATTCAATGATATACATTATTTTTCAGTATAGATAAGACGCGGTTCTAATCCAGTGGATATCAATCGGTTTCGAAGCCATAATAGAAATATAATTTATCACGATAACCAATGATCAGTATATCAAAAGTTTAGGATGAACATCTCACTTCTATTACCCTATCTCTGTCAATTCTGGTTTTTAAAAATGAGTTGATATTTAGGGTACATTTTTTCTCACTCATCATTATTCAAACTACCATCAGGTAAAAATTAAGATTTTTTTCATGCAAATTTAAGACTTTCAGATATAGGAAGTAAAATCAAAGGGTTGGTTTTCTATGAGTGATAGAGCAACACGTTAAATTTAAATTAACAATGAACTAAGGTCATTATATGTTCGCTTGAGGTGAAAGAGAACCACTCCTTAAGAAGGCTGTATTAGATTTTAGACATATGTCCGCAGAATTTTATGAATGTATATTTGCTCAACATAATGATTTATATTTATCATTGCTGTACAAAATTTCTAAAAAAGACAATGGAAATTGTTCATTTAATAAATGTAAATAAGCCGTAAATTAAAAATAAAATCTCGAAATCTTTTCGTATTTTTTTATTTTTAGAGAGGGCGGGGGTATCGCCATGGAGTAATGACGACCACCAACAATCTATTTTGATTTATTTCGCTTGTTGGCTATACCTTACTCCTAAATAATCAATGTATCTATTAACTAGACTGCAGGGTTCTTCAAAAAAGAAAATCTATGAAATTGTAAAAGAAAAATCTCCCAATATTTTTTATGTTTAGATACAAGAATTGTATGAAGATGGACATGAGTTTGCTATTAGTAGTATTACTGATGATGCAGGTAAAATATGTTGTTTCTATAGAATAGCTTTGCCATTATTATCATTTTATAGCTGCTTCATATATTCAAAAATTCATCAATTTTAAATATCAAATTATAGTTCTTAAGCTCTTTATAATGCCTATATAAAATGATGTCATACAATACAAATGACCAATGATAGACCAATGCACAGATTAAATTACTAATGTCTGGCCAGTATACATTGCAATTGGCCAATGGTAGGCCAATATGGCGTCATTTTTATGGGCACTATAAAAAGCTTCTTACTTCTGTATATAATAGGCGCATGGTATTTGTAAATGAGTAAAAATAGGGTAACTGGACAAGGTGTCTCAAAAATCAACCATGTGACGTCATAAAAATGAGGGATTATCGATATCTTTTTTAGGGGTTTTATTTCCCAGTTCTCCTCTAATCTCCTTCATTTTATGACGTCACATGGCTGATTTTTGATACACTTTGTTCAGCTACAAAAATAGAATCAACTAAAACTCGAAGAAAGATTTTTTTTGTTTATATTTTGTCAGTCCCATTTGATTCAAACACATGTTAAAAGCAACAAAAAGTTAGAGGCTTTGATTTTCCCACCCATAGTTTTATGGCAAGAAATTCAACTTAATGTTCAAAATCTAATAATCTATGAATTCTATATTTATTGTTGTAGGCTTACCAGAGAAGAACACAACTGCATGGGTAGATGAATTAGTTGGTATGAGAGCTATACTTCAGGATCAAACTGGAATATAGTAAGTCATTTATTTTTGCCTTAAACTTATCTACACGTCAAAAATAAAAGGTACTTTTTTACAGTTACAAATCTATTAATAAATGGAGTTTCTAAAAAAATAATGGAGGACATTTTTAAATGTAATCTTTTTTTAAGTGATGATGTTTTGGGTTCAAGAGCACCTGGACTAAAATCTGGTTATAACACACAGGTATATAACTGCAATGGCCTACTTAAGATCTTAAAAACGGCTAGGTAAATAGGCAAAATTTGACAGAGGAAAACTAATTTAAAGGGGGCGAAAGAAAGGGAAAGGAAATTAAAATCAATATGTAACATAATTATCATATGCTTATTAATTATGTAGTATGAAGTGTTGGTTGATTATGGTTTCATCTGGGACAGTTCCATAAGTGCTCCACCTCTAAAAGTTCCTGTGTGGCCATATACTCTGGATTACAGGTATAATTAATTAATTAAACATATGGTGCTTTGCGTAACAGTACATTTCAAGCACTGGATCCCTCCGCTTTTTCTAAAAAGCGGATAGGTTTCTCCGACCAACTTCTGCAGGAATCCCTAACGCTAAGGAGCATAAATATACGTTATCTAACCCTTATGGTCCACTCAATATACCAATTTTATAAATATAACCTAACTAGTCCTAAGCTAAAAAACAAAAATAATTTTGTTTGCTCAACAAGGCACTTTAAGAAAAAAAATTATTAATTGGTACATAATAAATCCAAAATATATTTTTTAATTAGGTTAGTTTGAAATTCAAAAAGTAATAAACAATCAGGCGTTGTTTTAATTATTGTACAGTTATTTTAACAATTAAATTAAAGGAAAAATATTTTGAAAAACATGACAAGGGGAGTACGTATTTTATGAACAAAAGGTCTCTTATTTGTAAATTCTTGTTTTAGGATCCCACATGAGTGCAAAACCAACTCTTGTCCAACTAGGAACACAAAACATTATAAAAATACCAAGCATGACTGATTAAGATAGAAATTAATCTTGAAAAAAATAGAAGAGCCAAATTGAATATTAAAAAGAAAGAGACAAAGTTGATGAATATCTTCCAAATATAACAAAGAAACTGGTAGATTGACCGACTGACAAACTAACACACGATGTGTAATGTGTATGGAATAACTTTATTACTAAAAACTTAACATCTAATGAAAATGTTTTGTGTAACCGTAAAGACAATTTCCTGGATTATGGGAGCTACCACTGAACTCACATTATGTCGAGGTAACCAGTAATTTTGACAGGGTGGGAGGGAGTGGGCATTAGACTTGAAATTTCCCTAATGCCCAAAGTTTTCTATCTTATTCGGTAATTTTAGTACTTTTCTTGAACTTTGAATAGTTGGTTCGGAACTATAAGTGTCCTAACTATTTTAACCCAGGGTAATTTTATTTTACGGAAGGGGTAATTTTGTTTCCTATCATTGGTGATATGTATCAATTTATTTTCCATTGTCTTATCCCTTAAGATCCTATAAATCTTAAAAAATGAATCACGCAACTTCGACAGTAACAATTTATACAAAATTGATTTAGTGCACAGGTGCTACTTATTTTTTACAGATTTTTTTTGATGAAGGGCGAGATAGTTTTATTTGTGATTAATTCTTCCGGGGCCTATATACATCTAATTCTCTAACCCTGTGGTATTACAACGTACCAATAAAACCTAATTTCCTTTCCATCTTTTTAACATAAAAAGATGGAATAGGGTTCTTTAGAATAAATTTTGAATAGCTGATCTTTGACGTGATTTCTAATTTTAGGGGTTTGCAGCTGGACATTGTCCCTACATTGATCAATGCGTTTTTTCACATATGGACAGGTATCATTATTTATTCAAAAGCTAATACATTTCTGATGTGCATTAATAAGCAAAGAAACTCTAAATTTTTTTTTACAAAATAAGCAGGGTCATTTATTAGTTTGTTTGTTTTTACTTTAGTTAGGTTAGTTATATTTGGTATTGAGAAGCCCCGCAGGGTTAGGATTCCCTACAGCTTTGGGGTTAGACATAGGAAAACACTACCCCATCTATTTTCAAAAGGCAGGGTGGGGGGGGGGATTATTCAATAGTTGGGAAACGTTGATTTCTCAACAACTGTTTTCGATAAAAATGTGCTTCTTTTAATTTCCTTTATCTATAAACTAGCGGCTTCGCCCCTAGCCTCTAGGGGCTTTGCCCCATGAGGTTTAATCAAACCAATTTTTCGTATTTTAGA
>LS053037.1:15845-26955 GCA_900241095.1 Acartia tonsa | reverse complement strand
TTTTTTTTACAATATTTAGGTAAGGTTAGGTTAGGTTATAGGCAAGGGGGCCGAGCGCCCGCGGCTAGGCAGGCCAGGGGGCCGAGCGCTGCGGCCATGTATTGATTATGTATTCCTTTATTAATAAATTTGATGTTTATATAACAATATATATTCGTAGGTCTTTTGTAGAGTAGGTCTTATGTAGGGGTAGGTATTTTGTAGAGTTGGTCTTTTGTAGGGGTAGGTATTTTGTAGAGTAGACCTTTTGTAGGGGTAAGTCTTTAGTAGAGTAGGTCTTTTGTAGCAACGCCATTTTTTTTGCTTTATACAACTATCCTATTTATCTGATTATTAGAGTAATGATTCCTAGGAAAGCAAGGTACAATATTAAAAGCGAAGCATCTCTATAACTAAGTCCTTAAAATGAAAGTATAACCAAAAACAGTATCTTTAAATTTACTTGAGCATATTTTCCTTCTTCGTCAAATTTTTTAGGACAACCATAATAAATAGTTGAATTTTAAGGAATAAAGTATTGCGTAAAAAGACATCGACAAAACAATTATATACTGTACATTTTTAAAAAGGAATTTGATATACTACAAAAAAAATCAGAAATAAAGGGTAAGGTAAATGATAGTTATGACAATCATTATTAGTAAATAAAATTAGTCATATTGTTATAACGTAAGAGTTTTTACTCAATTTATGCATAAATAATGTATTTTCTGTTTTCCCGTCCCTATATTCATGACAAATGATAAACCAGGCTTTCAAAATTATAAAATGAACTTGTTTAGCTGCAAGGCAACAAGTTTTAATTTGGTGTTATTACAAAATTGTAGAAAACAACCTTTCTTGACAAAAAAGTTGTTTATTAGCCCAAATTACAATAAAGTCAGAACATCTTCTTAAGATATCATATCTGCTGTTAATATAAATATTGATTTTTGTTCAGGTATTTTTTTGAGGGACTATATAATATACATATATTCAATGGAGATGACTAGTAATATATAGTCAATGTTAGTTTCAATAATGATTGTGATTTATCCATTGGTTATTTAGTAGGCAAACCCATGGGTTAAAGTGGCCATAATAGTTGTGCGGTGATTAGAAAAACGATAGAGTAGTAGGGAGACACAAAATAAAGAAGAGGTGGGAAGGATGGATTTGTGGGGATGGGGCAGATTTGAAAAGGTTTTCGGTAGTAAAACTTTTACGTTTGTGTGTTTATGTAATGTTTTCAAATGGGTTTTTAGTTGGTTTTGTGATCAGTTTAACATTATGTAATGTGATACAAACATGACAGTGATAAATTAAAATGAGTATTTTCAGTGAATTGCGAAAGTTTTGAACAAGCTTGTTGACAACACCCCCCTTGAAACTAAAAAAGAATACACACAGGCTTTATTTATGCAGTTCCTTTGTTGGCATTTGTTTAAGTCTTAATGAATAGAATATTGAACACTTTATCCTTTAAAATCTAGCTAACCACTGCACCGTTCAAGAACTTCATTTTAAGAAAGCTTTACCTAGTTTCTGGGGTGGTTTATGTCATATATTACCGTACATACCCTTAGCACTAAGATGCAATTTAATTAGTTTACAAAAAAAGTACAACTCAACTTTAATAATAATGCTTTATCGCACCTTATAGTTTTAATGTTTCTGTTTTATAATTAGAATTTACATACAATGGCTTACGTATAAAACCTACAATCCTAAGTATTTTAAATAAAACTTTTTTTATAAAGCACCCATTTTTTTGTGTAAAATTAATAAGAGATAATTAACTAGTGGTATGTGAAATCTATAGGGAATGATTAAGTGAACGAAGGCCTTTCCAATTTCAAATTTAAGGGGGGGGGGGCAGCCCCTACACCCGTCTTTCGCACGGCACTGATATAATTTTTAATATTTTTTTACTTATCCATCTCTGCAATATTTCTTTACCATTACTAATTTTTTATAAAGTTACTCTTTAAATGTTGATATGAAAAAAAAACATGTTTGGTTAAGGTTTTATTACAAAAAAACACCCAAAAAGGTAAAATTTTGTAAAATTGTCCATTTTAAATATACTATAAGGATATTGTTAAAATTTTGTAATGATTATTTAATAACGTCTCTATTTTGTAACTGCCTGCTAAATGATATTAAATAATTTGAAAGTTATATTAAATAAAAAGAAAGTGCAATTTGTCCTTATGAAAAATGTAAACTTATAAACAATGTTTTGAACAATACATGCGACTGGGATTGTCAACCGCAAAAGATTATCTAAGATTAGTTTCTAAAATTGCTGCGAAGCTTTCAAAACATATTTTTGAGTGTTTTTTTTATTTTTTACTCTCGGATTGATAAACTTCAAAATAGAAGAAATCAGACTAAAGAGCCCATATAATTATACATCTTTTCTTAAAATTGTTTTCCTTTTTAAAAATCATAAATCCAAATTCCAACGATAGAACTTTGTAAGCTCATTTATTTTTTCGAAAGCTACAACTTTGTTCATGGTTAGCGAGCACTAAGATAAGTTTTTTTTTTACTTCTTTACATACACTAGAATTTCGGTGTTTCCATACCTTTAGTGTTTTACGAGTCATACAAGACTGTAAAGAGAAATACCGACCGACGGACGACCAACCGATAAAATCTATCGATGCCTCCTTGTTACAGAAAGAATGCATGTTTTGACACTTGTCACTTATAACTTCGCGAATTTACGATTATTGTAGCCAAATGTAGATTTTTGACATATGCTGTGATATTAGCGCATTTTTTTGTTTCGCTGATATTACATATTGTTAGTTCGTCAGTCCATTCGTTATGTTTTATTGAAGATTTTTGCTTTCTTGACTGCTTAAGATTGATTTTGATAATTATCAATTGTATAAGCTTCGCTACTTATGGTAGTAAATATTCGTTTTTAGGTATTTCCTCCGTGTTTGTATTAACTTCATTTTTAAGTTTGCACCATTTTCTATTTTGATCTTTGAAATTTGGATGTCAGAGATTTTTATATCAATAATACAAAGTAGTACGATGTCTGTCTGTCTGTCTGTCCGTCCGTCCGCTAGGGGCGAAGCCGCTAGTTTTTATATAAAGATAAATACACCATTTTTAAAAATTAATTTTTAAAAAAATAACACAAAGTAGAACGATATCTGTTTGTCTGTCTATCCATAGAAAGCTTTAGTTTCCAGTCACCGCCAAACCGGTAAGACTGTGCTTTTCAGGAATGTACATTCAAGCTAACTATGCCAAGGTTCTAAAGCAGTTTTCTTTGAGGAAGGTAAAACTTAAGTAGTTTAAACAATTATATTTAATTTTGAAGTTTTTTTTAGGATAGATTGTTTCGCATTTATATCCTTTAAATGGATATAAGAGGTTGTTTATTCATAAATGTACAATTAATATTTATGTAAACAGATTGGATTTCAAAAGAGATCAAATTTTCTATTGTTGTATGAAAATTTTCGGCTTCGCCCTAGCCTTGAGGCTGATTCTATAGAGAGGGAAACTCCACAGATCCAATGATTACAAGATAAAACATTTTTAGATTATAAAGCTATTGTTTTCATTAAAGAGAGCAAATTTTCCTTATATATTTATATAACAGGAAAGGAAAATCTTAAAGCTTAGATAGATAAAACAAAATAAACCCATTATTTGAACTAATCCTTTGTGCTTTTTGTTCAGTTTATGATCGATTTAATATACTACAGTAACAGTTTTTCCGCCCTTCCTTAAGGAATTCCTTGACCGTAATTCTAATTAATCTATTTAGAATATTGCATGATGATTCCTGTATCGATAGTATATTATCATATTATTTGTTATTTTTAAATAAGGAATGAGATACAAAGTGTATAAAAAGTTATTCTATCTACTGTTCAGAGTATTGGTATTGGCTATTGGTTTCTCATAGTATTCGTCTTGAAACATTACATATGTATGTATTTTAATAACCTAATATGAAAGGTTTTCGTATTATCTAACATATAAATCTGTTTGGTTTGAAGCTAAATATCATGGCTATTGTTTGATGCAGGGAAGCTTTATAAATGGCACCCCCTCCTCTAGAGCTTTGGACCAAAGCAGGTGTAACATATATTGGTTACAACTTGGTTAATAGGATTAGTCTAAAAAATTGATCTGTCTGTCTATGTGTATCAAAAAATCTCGCTAACCACTGAACCGATATGGTTCTCCATTACAATGTAGCTTCTCATAGATCCTGGAAAGGGTTATGACTGGGGAGGGTTACCATAAACCTCCCAAGATAAATAAATCCTCAGAAACAAATTTACTTTAAAAATAAAAAAGTGGGAGGGGGTCGACTTACCTCCTCTCACCTTAAGTGCCCCTAAAGGTCTTCAGAGGCGAAGCTGCTAGTTACTGCATATTAAAGGTCAATAAAATATTGAATCCGGCCAAATAAAGCAGTTTTTTAGATATTTTACTTCATAAAACGAGAAAATAATGAATTACAAAGTTTATGCATCCTCTATAGACAATTGTTTTCAACTGTGTTACTATTCAATGATGTTGTCATCCTTGTTCTGGACAATATGGCACAGCCAACCATACTATAAAATGATGCTTTGCTCAACCATTTATATTTATTCAATATTAGAGTTTATGCAACAGTAGACACATACATAACATTGGGAAGAGTTTCTAGAGTTGCTTTTCTATGAAATAACTCTTAAGATACACAATGTTTTAGGTTCATTTTCTACTGTAATAGTTTAAAATTGTTTAGATAGCCACCACTTTTAGAGTGATGTAGTAAAGTATACACACATCAATATGAAAGCTTTTGAAAAAACGCTTATTTATTGAGTTCAGAAAAAAGCTACCTAGCAGATGAATAATTTTCTTTTATCTTAAAAATTTTAGGAAGAACTTAGTGTTTAGAAAATATGAAAAATAAAGGGGAGGGGTTGTTTGGCTTTTCTTTTTTTGCCTTACCCCTGTGGAGCCTAAGCGTACCGGCTACCCTCTGTATAATATAAACTGACCAACAAATACACCAAAAAATTCCTCACCTGCTCATCTTTTAATTTCTTCGTATAAGGTAGGAGGGCTGTTTTATGCTAATTTTTTTCTATATGAGTTGCTTGTTCCAGGATACCCTAATTTAATTTTGTTATAAAAAGGCAAAGTTTTTATCGTATTTTATAAGTTGTTTGTTAAACTTTGGCAAAAATACTTCACAATCACATATATTTGCTTTTTGTACATAAATGTATTTACACCCTTCAATCTACTATATATCTTATACATTTTCTATATACTAATGTATATTTGTATTCCTTTGCTTATATGTAGTTGCGTCTTAAGTATACAGTAGTAGAGTATAAAGTTGTAGTATATTCTGTTCAGTCGGAGCTAAACATTCATATGTGTAGTAATAAAATATAGATAATTTGTGTTAGATTACATTTTACTTCTTACTTCAGAGGATATGTTGGAATATCTTTATCATGGCTTCAAAACCGATTACTATCAGTTGGGGTTTAACTTGTTTTGAGCCATAATAAAAGAAAAATGCATCGTATCATATAACAGATAATTTTCTACGGATAATTAGAAAAATGTGATTAATAACTATTATATATTTTAGTTGTTCGTAATTTCTTATGGGTATACCTTTAGTCCTTTATTGAAATAAAAATCATTTACTGTCAAACCACTTCTCTTAAAGTTAATTTCTAAAATAGTTAGGAGCACACATTTATACCATTCCCTTTTTTCATATCATTGAAGATTGAATTGTATTATTAATAACTTTCATTAATAAATATAAATAATAATGTTTCAATTACTAAAAAGCTACTTTTTGTATTTTAATATCTGTAGGAAATGAAACAGTAACGCCCTTTTTATTTTTTATGTCCTTAAACGTATTAGATTTGTTATGAGAATCATAAGGGTTTTAGGAATTGGACAATATGATGATAGTTTATCTTTCCTTCGAAGTGCTATGTGTGAAAAGCTGCCTTTGATAGCTGGTACATTTTTGTGGTAAAGGAGGAATGTGGTTTTATTGAACTAGTACTGATCTTCTCCTCCCTGTATTTTATGAAACCATGATATGAATAAGAGAATATAAGAATAACCTCTAGAGCAAATAAATAGCTAAGTATTTTACGTACTTTTAGATTGTCAAACACATGAAAACAATTTTGTTTCACTATTATATATTACAACTCTTCATGTACTTTTTGTAAAGATAACGAAAATTAAATTTTTCATTTAATAACTATTAATGAATTGAAAAGGATTAAAATCGTTTTGACCTTTAAGTTAAG
This sequence comes from Acartia tonsa, assembly GCA_900241095.1. Lineage (NCBI taxonomy): Eukaryota > Metazoa > Arthropoda > Copepoda > Calanoida > Acartiidae > Acartia > Acartia tonsa. Next base: position 20,650 of record LS053037.1, on the reverse strand, counting down.
TTTGTATACTTTCTTCTGTTAATTATTTGGTTATATTTACATTAACGGTTTAACTGCCTTTTAACTGCATAAAAAGTATAAAAATAAGACTGACAACACACATAATTTATAATACTATGTATGTACTAGCCGCTACTGAGGGAAGTCCACCCCATTTTTAATTTTAGTTTTAAGAAGTTAAAGTAAAAATAAAATTAAATTTTTAATAATTCATTTTTCTAGGGAGGGTGGTGGTACCCTTCCCCAAAATAGTTATAATTCTTTCTTGTACCTACTAGAAGAAGCTACATTGTTAAGGAGAACCATATTGGTTCAGCAGATAGCGAAATACCTTGGTATAGAGAGACAAAAATGTTTTCAGCATAATAAATCGAAAAATACAAAATTTAAAGTTCTACAAATGATATTATCAAACATTAATGATTCTTTTTTTGACATCTTGTATATTTTCAGTGTTGCAAAAAGAATTGATCAAGTTAAATAAACAAATGTTAAACATAAGAGTATATGATAGATATTTTTTCTGGTGATTTTATTAAGTGTATAGTCGTAATTCTAGATTTATTTCAAAAGCATGTATTTATTTTTAAAAACCAACTGATTCTGTTAATTAAGCATATTATTAACAGCACCTAAAAATATCTATAATGTGTATGATAATTTCCAGAGCATCAGTATTCAGTATTGTTTATCCTTTTTACAATTGTTTTTTTTTCAGAATAAAAATAAAAATGTTCTGGTATAGGTTGGGAGATTTACCCTCCAGAGGGATTGTCTGTTTGATTGGAGGATTTATTTTGCTACTCAGGTAAATAAAAATGCTAGTCTGGTAATATTGAATTTTACTGGCCAAAAAAGACATAAATTGTTCTTTTACTTTTAATTGATTTTCTGTGCTTCTTACGAACATATTTAAAATAATACTTCGGATAGTATGATAATATTTTTAGGAATAATTCCAGTATTGTTGACCTCGAGGAGTCAATGGCCAACGAAACAGAGAATAAACCTATGATTTTAATATTAATTTCATGGAAAATTATTCATAATTAGATTCGATACATGATTTTTCGGTATGGATCACAAAAGGTTTTCATGCAGCGGAAATATACCGATTCTTAGGCATGCTAGAATAATACTAATTACATACAGAATCTTTAGAAATATGTACTTTTCACTCAAGAAAGTTTTTTTATTTATTTAAAATTTTGAAAACAATTGTAATGCTTGTTGCCCAAAACGATGGCCTTATTTTTGTACAACTTGTAAGGAGAATTTTTCATGGACTTACAGGTTACATTTACAAATAAAATAGCCAGCTTTTAAAAGTTTATTTCGTTTACTTTATTTTTATTTACACAACTATTCCTATTCTTTTTTATTAGTGTGGTTTCCTTCAAACTTCTTAGCGACCCCCTCCTCCCTATTTTTGAAATATATTAAAAATAATGGTTCTATGCTCGCCAGGCACTTTGTTAGTGAAGCCACCTTAATTATAAATAGTATTAATACAATTCTTTTCCTTTAAAAGTTTAACATAATGTTGGCACGTTTGTTACATTTTGTAAAAAAATATTTGTTTTGTCTAAAACAAAACTATTGCCTATTACTTTATTTCTTGTTTCGTTTTAGTAATTTAGCTACTCCTTAACTAGGTTCTGTCCGTAATTGCTAACCTAGCTACGCCAAAAACAAATACATCCCGTTTCTTTACTTAATAATTAAAAGTTATAAATCAATCATATAATACTCGAACCTGTTATTATTATTATTTTGATCTTACACCAGGTTATCATGTATTCTAATAAAGTGAAACCATGTAGCTGGCTAAAATAACGATCCCTCCATCGACCTCCTTTAACCCATCCCCCCCCCCAACTAGATGAACTAACTGACCAATTAGAACCTATATTGACTACAATTTTCCCTGTTATAATATCAAAGATAATTTTGATTTTGATCTGAAATATTGTCAGCTTGTTATTGCTACCTAACTCATGGATATTATTGTTCTCGTTGCTTTAGTAAATAATATTTTGTTATTGTACCCTTTAGCTTTACACTTAAGTCTGGAAAATTTATGTTAATGACTTCAAATTTAGAGTGTTGATATGGAAAGGAAAAATAGTTTTTAGCAATTTTATTGTCTTACCCCCTATCTGAGATATTATTGAACAATGGTGGTTCCCAAAGACCTGTCAAGCACTGAAAACCTTTCACCCCTCCCTGATTGTTTATTAGGGGTCTAAACCTGAAGGGTCTATATCTGGCGTGCCTTACACATGTGAGACTAATCAATACCCAATAAAAACATAACCTGACCTAATAACAACAACAAACAAACGAAAAACTAATCTTTAGCAATCTTAAATTTATGTCAATAAATTGGGAGTCTTTGCTCAATAAGGCACTCCAAGGGAAAGAGCCTGTCGATGAACATGACAAAAAATACAAACACTAAATGTTCTCTCACATATTGCTACAAATTTAGCATGCAGTTTTAGCAGCAGTAGAACGCTGCAATGTCGGTCTAAATTTGAACCATAGACGTGAAGTCGTTTATGCACTTAGTTGCTAATTTAATTTTTAATTTTAGCAACATTTGAAAAACATATCCTGTATTGTTTGCGCGCAAACAAAATGGATATTATGTAAAGTTAAAACATTATAAGAAAAAAACTTTCTCAAAAGTGAACGTTTAAAAAATTGCTTGAGGATGGGTAATGAATGAAGAATACGTCTGATACAAACTTAAGAAAGGTTTGCAGGAAATTATTGTGTTGAATTAGATCTTTGTTGCTTACTAAGTGTTCGTTTCCTTCCTTGACTCCGTAACTTTGTCATTCACATCATCTGTATCACTGGAAATATTGTATGCAACCCAAGCATATACGGTTGTTTCCAGTTTCATGGATGACTAAGGGGGGTTGGTGGTATATCCCCCCCCCCCTTTAAATAAATGGACGTCCTTTTTTACTTATTCTATATATATTCTTAAAATTCATATCATAATCAAATCAAATTAGATTTCCCCTCGAATTGTTTTGTTAGAATTATTGCAGTAATAACAAAACACCATTATAAACGCATTTTTATTTCAGTTTTGCCTCAGATTTCAGCTATGGAAATATCAACACATATATGATTTCTTATATGAAAACAACGGGGTAACAATTTTATTATCTTATTTTTGTACAAAAGTAACAGGATGTCTATGTATCTCTCTGTCAGAAGCGAAGGATGTCGCTAACAAATGAACCGATATTTGTCTTTTTTGCCATGAATTTTCTTATAGGCCTAGGGAAGGTTTATAACAGTTTTCTATTTGACTTTGGAAGACAATTACTAATAACTTTTGTTTGATAAAATTAAGATTGAAACCATCCATCGACCATAGTATATAGTTCTTAGTTTCGTTGGTATTCTATAATTAAGATATTCCGTTCGAATGCATCTTAATTTCCCAATCGTTGAATAAGATATATGTTTTATACCTTGCTGAGTTTATGTTTGCATTTAAAGATAAGATAGGATATTAATTTTAAGTAGCAAAGAGTGTTCTACACAGCTTATCTTGCCTCACTGTGTCAGTATGTCTGTAAGACACAACCCAATATGTCCCGATTTTGTATCACTTTTGAAAAGTGCGATTCCTGTGACGTCATATAAAAAGGGAAGGGGGGAAGAAAATCTCTTCCCTTTTCTCCCATCTCTTTTGAAGAGATTTTCTTCCCCCTTCCCTTTTTCTTTCCCGAAACGTATATGACGTAACTGGAATCGCACTTTTCAAAGTGATACAAAATCGGGACAGATTGGGTTTTATTTATATCCAATTTTTACATTTTCCTATTTCATAAATTATGAATCTAGTTATGTTTAAAAAAGGATTGAATAAGTTGATTTTGCGATGGCTTAAAACCTCTTGGTACTTTTATTGAATTTTGACTGGTTGTTTCAAACTAGTAGTAACTAGTGTCCAAGCTTTTAAATTGTAATCTATAGAATGGGTAATTTTTTATATCATAATTGGAGATGAATATTTAATTTATCGTCCATAGTTTTATCTTTTAAAATCTCATAATTATTATGAAATTACCTATATATATATATAAATATATTTGTTATTTACAACATGGCTCTTTAGCCGCAAAAGCAGCCGTTTTATGACGCCAATTTTTGGTCAATTAGCGACTAGTCTCCCCTGCTCCCAAGCTCGTAATATTCAATAAAATTAAATATTTGCTGCAACTATAAATAGAAAATTTTATGACAGCCATTTCAGCAATCCTTATTATTTGTTTTTAAGTAGTAATTTTTTATAACAAACCGCATCCAAACCTTATTTCTATAATCCGCGTATAAGCCTATAGCTTTGGTGCAATATAAAAGCACTAGTGGCTTCGCCTCTAGCCTCTAGGGGCTTCGCCCCAGGAGGTTATGGGAAATACCTCTCCAACATAAAATCGTTCTTAAACATTTCAGCCTCTTTAAACTCCTCAGAAACTGTATATAATCAATGATTACTTTACAGAAAATGTATTTTTTTAAATTAAATTTAATACCTATATTTGTGACAACCATAATTACACTGCACAGAGACTTTAAATTTTTAACAATTGTATTTAATACCTATATTAGCAACAACTTTTCATTGCTAGAAATTTTTGACAATTACATTTAACAACTATATTTGCGACAACCTTAAAAAAATGTTTTTTTTTGGGGGGGGGGGGCGGCGGGGGTTGAGTTTGATAAAAAAAATTTGAAAGGTTGCATTTGATGGAGAAAAAAAATTAAGAAAAAAT
>LS053035.1:8851-19022 GCA_900241095.1 Acartia tonsa | reverse complement strand
TTTCGTCCCTGTGTGTTTTATCGCCATATTGGATTTTATTGTTCAACTTTTTTAACAGCAGTGGTGGATTTTGTCCTCAAATTTTGGAAGATTTTTTTTATTTTTTAACTTTTGAAAAATTTTAGGACGTTTTACTTAAGAAATGTCGCATTAGGATGTTTGTCCCTTTAGGTGGTTTGTCGCATTAGGGGGTATGTCGTTTAGGAGGTTTGTGGCATTAGGATGTATGTCGCATTATGATGTTTAGGACGTTTGTCGCATTAGGACGTTTGTCCCGTTAGGAGGTTTGTCGGTGTACCGCAAAGATCTTCTAGATTTAGTGTAGGCCCGTCCGTACATCTGCCTGCCCGTCAGTCCGCCCGTCTGATCGTTAATTTAGATCTGTTATAATATAATTATCCTATCAATTTTAAATCTTCTAATAATTCTATTAGTGGTCGGAAAAGGCCAAGAAAAAGTAAAGTTTAGAGTAGCTGCGCTTCTAGTAAAAAATACGTATTATTTTTTTGGAAAAGGAAGTTGCTAATTTGATAGGCAACAAAAATCTATTGAATAACAAGAAACCAGGATCAAAAGGGATAGGACAATGGCCTATAAATTAATGTATATCCCTATTGATTATACACAAAACTATCCCTTCTGTTGATTATAATTAGTGGTTGGAACGTTTGGACACTCAACTTAACAAACCAACCAATCGAAATTAAATAAAAGTCCCCAAAATTGTTTAGCCAACGAATACGTTACTTTATCATAAAACTTTGGTGACTAGAGTAATAAACAGTCTAATTTCCCCTCCCTCCGTGGCTAGAAGAGTTTGTAAAAATTGTTTGACAAAATTAAAGGAGTGTTTTTTGCTAAATTTAAAAGAATTTAAATTTTTTTAAAGCAATAATTTATTCTAAAGATTATTAAACTTGAGTTTGGTTTGTCTATCTTATCATATAAAGTAGAATGTTTTTTTTTGTCTAAATCTAATAATAACTACTAAACATATAAGGGTCTCTATTTTAGATAAGCTTCACAAAGGTCTTTTGGTGGTTTTAGGCTATTTAGATTTAGGTCGTGGGATGGTTTTAAATGAAATAATGTAAGTATGACACATTAACAATTATTTAAATTGACAACAAGCTTTATTATTGACAAGTTGTTTTCCCGTCAACATATTTTAAACGAGCTTCACAATTTACAAATAGGTTATCATTTGTACATTATAAAGGTTTCATTCATAGATAGATAGATAAAAAGATGTATATATAGTTACATAATTAGATTTTTTGATAAATGGAAAAGTAGGTTGCGGGTAAAATTAGTATAGGTGTGTGTTTTAAGGCTTAAAAATAGTAGCAGAACAATAATATTCACTAAAAATGTGTATTTCTTATGAAAAGAACTATATACAAGATTAAAAAAAAAACTACATAATTTTTTATCGTTCTACTACTGTTTTTAACTTAAAATACACAACCTTTACGGATTTTACCCGCAACCTATTTTTACCTTTATACTTTTGGATGTATAAATAGATTGAGAAACCAGGGAGGGATAAAACATTAGCCTGTTTATTACACTAGTCCCCAAGATTTTATTACAACCTTTTCTCATTCGTTGGCTTAGAATCTTTGGGAGCTTTAATTGCTTTTTGGTAAATTGGATCATTAAGTTAAGTGTCCAAACGTTTCAATCTACAGAAGGGGTAATTTTGTATAGCATCATTTGGGATGTACATAAATTTATCGGCTATTGTCTTATTCATTTAGATAAACAGACAAAAATATTGGGGAATATCAAAGAAAGAAGTAAAATGTAAAATGTAGATAGAAAGAAAGATATATACATAGATAGATAGTTAGATAAATGCATAGTTAGATAAATGGATAGATAGAAGGATATATAATAGACATTAAGATAGATGGATAAATAGAAGGATATAAAGATGCATTGATAGATAGATAGATAGAAAGAAAGATAGATATGGCAAAGGTAGATAAATAGTTAGATAGATAGATTGGTAGATGTCATATGAGTACATAGATAGATAGATAAAAATAAAGATAGATAGATAGATATAACAATACTTTATTATAAAACAGGTGATTAGCTGACAATGAGGTGTTATCATGTTAATATAACCTGTTATCCTGTTTCATATTATTATTCTTTGATAACAAATAACCTGTATTACATAGAGGGGAACGGGATATGATTTTTTGAAAAATAACAATATAACACCTTAGGTTTCAGTCAGAAGGAGATTATTGGGGTTTTATTATAAATTACAAGTTTTATTTTGCTGAATACTTTTTTTGAAATAATTGGGGGAGGGGGGTAATTAGGTTTTTATTTGTTTCTTTATTACTTTAGGTCAGGTTAGCTTTGGTTGTATTTGGTTTTGGTTAACCCCGCAGGGTTAGATCCTTCCCCAAGGGTTAGGTATTGAAAAAATCCCCAGCCTCTATCGACCGCTTGTAAGCTATTAACAAAACATTTAACATGTAAATCATTTATTGATATTTTTTTAATTATGTTTCTTTTTCATAGTGAAACCTTTATCCCTAAGGCCTAAAGTGAACGGCAAATTACAAACCCTGATGTACTAAAAACCATCAATTAAACCATCCTCTCTCTCTCATTCACACTTTACATTACAAAGAATATAATAATCTAATGTATGAAATGTCAGGATTTGAAAATGATTATCTTTTTTTAAAGATTTTTTTAATTTTGAAAGTATTTATCTAAAATTAAGGACCTTAAATCCACAAAGAAACAGTGTCATATTAATAAAAAGATGATATTAAAGTATAAACTAACAATCTTTTAAAGATATTTTTCAGGTTTAAAAAAAAAAATCTTATGTATCCTATGAAAAAAAAGGTATTGTACATTTTTCTTTTTTATAAAATAATTATAAAAATTGATCTATAAAATATGATCACTTGTATAATGTGTAGATGGGTTAATGCAGGGATCTAAAGGGAAAAAGGAAAGGATACAAGATTGATTTATACCCCAAATTTTGATAAACAAATTTACCCTTTTGTGGCTTAAATTTGTTTAGATTATATTGGTCTAGACCAACTAACCAAGATTTGATAAAAGTCCTCAAAGTATTTAGGCCATGCAACGAATGGAGAACGAGATTGTAAAGCTTTGAGTACCAGTATATTTTCTAGTCCAATATCCCCTCCCTTCCTGATAAGATAGGTTATTGTGTTTAATTCATTCTTCTTAAAATCAAAAATATTCTTGTAAAAATGTAAAAATCACTTTTTAGCACAAAAAAACAAGGATAATATTGTCTATTAGTAGCGCAGCAATAACAAGGAAACAATATTTTGAATACAAATGAATATTAACTTGTTTATTAATGTTTAAAGTTTGGCATCTGCTAATAAGTTTTTATTGACTGACATCCATCATACCTGGACTATACATGAATGGATTCTTGCCAGGGATAAGACAATGGCAGATAATTTGATGTACATCCCCAATATTGATGCAAAAAATTACCTCTTTCTGTAGATTACAATAAGTGGTTGAAACGATTTAACAGTCAAGTTAATAGATCAACTAAATCAAAATTCACTATCGTGTCCAAAATTTTTAAGCCAACGAATAAGAAAACGATATTACAATACTTTGTAATCTCTCAATCTAACGTACATACTAACATACTGTATTGGTTCTATTCTTAAAAACTTTCAGCATTGTGGCAACACCTTTACCTATCTCTCTGTGTGTATGTTTAAAGCATGTAATGATGTTTCTTTTGTTTAGCTAATCAACTCACACAAAATACAATTATTTCATATCATATACAAGATGACAGGCAAATTCAGGGTCCTATTTTGTACAATATACATGTGTACATTTAGATTTTTCTTGAGTTTAGAAATATAAATAACGTATTTTCAATCGTGGCTTCAAAACAAATTTATATCTGATGGATTAGCACCGGTTCTCATCCATACTGACAAATTATGTTTTGCATTAAATTAAAGACAATTTTCGACGATTATCAAATTTGGCCCCTCATGTCTAGCAAAACTGGTTTTATTCTTAAAATCTTCTATTTTTATATCCACGGAAAACTATCTATAATACGATTTGACAAATAAGTATTCTTAGTCATGAAAGACACACATTTTAGGATAATATATAAATTAACTTCATATAAGAAGGTGTTATGCTGGTTAATTGGCCTTGTAGTTTTATACTTGAGTACATTCTCAGACTACTGGGTATCTGTAACCTATATATATGTATGTATGTATGTATGAATATAATACCTATATAAAAAGGACACAATTAAATTTCGGTTTATGTCATTGTCTTTATTGAAATGTAATTATTCTGGTTTCTAAACTTTTAAACTCATTAGTTAAAATTAATCTCTCTGGGAACTCATTAAAACTTTATTTGGTGGTATAATATAGCAAGTTCCAATCTTTACCACCAATAATTTTGTCATAAGGGGTAATTTTGTTTATCAAATACTATTTTCTTATGATTGTTATTCCAACAAAGTAGTGTCTTTTTGAGTTTGTTGATTATAAAGATACACAATCAAAATATGCAATTCTGTCTGTTATTTTGCATTTTTACATTGTATTATTATATTCAACATTTTTATAATAGGTTATGGTTGGCAGCCAACCACTCTCCTCTATACTCTCCCTCACAGTTTTTAAGCTGCTTGTTTATGTCTGCGGATTGTTGAAAATTATGCGGCTGAATATAGAAAAATGCTGTTATTAGCTACCAAGTTTATCGGTTGCAGCTACAAACTGTCAAAAAATTTCAGAAAGTGTGCGACTGCGGATTGCCTAAAAAAAGACAAATATTGTAAAACATTATAATTAATTATATAGGACAACAAAATAGCCAAAAACCATCCTGGGATATATGGAAAGCTTTACTAAAATGGAGAACTAAATTAGTTATGTAGTTAGCAAGATCTTAAAGGAGTAGCTTTACAAAGTGTCTAAAAAATCAGCCGTGTAACGTCATAAAAATACGTTTAGATCCATCTCTTTTTTAGGGGTTTCCTTTCCCACTTTTTCTCTCATCCCTCATTTTTATGACGTCACACGGCTGATCTTTTGAGACATTTTGCAAAGCTTCTTAAAGGACAAACCATTGAAAAACCATTACTATTTTACATAACTAGCGGCTACGCCCCTGGAGGCCTCTAGTGGCACTTTAAAGTTTTTTTGTTCAAATCTCTATGATACCTCTTAATGTTGCGTTCAAATCTCTCAAATATTCATTTTTTTTCGATTTTTTTGTGATTTCTCTTCCTTAAAATAGTTATAAACCTTCCCGGGACCTATGAGAATCTACCCTGTTAATGAGAACCCGCTCGGTTCAGCGGTTAGCGAGATCCTTCGGTACAGACAGACACACACACAGACAAACACACATCCTGTTACTTTATTATAAAGATAGAATAGAAATAAAAATGTAAAAACATTATTAAAAAGTTTATATTGAAAGGGGTCTGAATGGCTAAAATAGGAAAGTATGTATACTTTATTGGTATTCATCTTGCATCTAATTTACACTCAATAAATTAAAATTTATAGATAGATATGCAATCCCATGGAAATACATAGATATATAGACACATATATAGATAGATAATTTATAAGAATGACAACATCCATAACAGCGAAGCTAAACAAATAAGAACATCGACAGTTATATAAAAAAGCGATCTATTTGACAGTAAGAAATGGTATGCTTAATAGTCTTAAGAACATTTAAAGAATATAAAATTAGATATAATTCTGTTCTTTTTATTATTCAATGGCAAAAAACTGAAGATCTGTATATTTAAACTGGACATAGTAAACTGTTATTTTAATAATAAAGCTGCTACGCTTCCAAGCTTTTGTAAATTCTAAATATTGGTTGAAAAGGTTGGACACTGCTTGTGTGAAACTAAAGCCCTGGAAGTTTTTAAGCCAACGAATACAACTTTGTATACCAGTATAATTGCAGCCCCCTCCCTCCTCCCTGATCATACGTTATCAGAAAGGTTTTAAGTCCACAGGACAATTCTATAACCGTAAATGCATAAGTATACTTACAGAAACAACCTAATTGTATAAATGCTTCACACATAATATATTCTGTCTGTATGTTCAATTTATTTCACACCCCATAAATCTAAAATTTGATTATGAATGGATATTCATAATTATTAAGAAGCGTATCTAATCAATAGTTCACTTAGTTTGCATGTCTGTCTAGATTAATCGATTATTATTACATGGATGTTGCAACAGATTTTCATATACTATGATTAAGTGACACTTGCAGCTGGCTAAAATAACGAAACTCACCATTCATCCCATATATCTCATCCCTTCCCCTCCTACTGGATAAAGAAACTGGCCAATAAATATGGTCAATATAAGCAAGCTATATTGACGACACATTTTTCCTTGTCAATATATCCACGTATATCCTATATCAATTACTTATCCTAGATTTTACTATTATATTGAACGTTTGTAGCTTTATTACTTCCTTGATAATAATCATTAAATTAGCCTTTATTCTTTCCTTGTAGGAAAGTTTCACATAGGTCTAAGGATAGTTTTATGCTATTTTTATGGACCCTATGAACATAGAGCCCTATGAGCTAGGGGCGCTAAAACATCCAAACATATTATTGGTTAGGGATATCTTCACAAGAAATTGTATAATTATATCTTATGATATAGCTGAGAAAATCGCACTTTTGTAAATTGATTCAAAAGGAAAAAAAGACTTATATTAGTCACAGAGTAGCTTTATGCCCTATTAACAACCCTAAAGAATTTACCTTTTTGCTCGTTAATTTATTTGTTTTTATAAAAGCCTAAAATTAGAAATCATAAATGGAGGAAATCAGAAAAAAGTGTTAAAAAACATGTTCGTTAAAGAATGACAAAAAGGTTAAAGCGTTTAACGAGTTAGCAGCAAAACATCTGTGTTAAGGACAAGGATGGTATAGCACAAAGAAGCGCAACAATTGACGTATAATTAATACACCACTGATGCTAAAACAAGGGTTATGACATATACAAAGAGGTACGTAAATTACATTATACAAACCAGTTCTCTCAGTTGCTAGACTGGATTATTTAGAAACTTTTATAATTATGTTAGGAAATTACAAAAAAGCATTGTCCAAAATTATGGACCAATAATCTTAATCTAAAAAGGGGTAAAAATGTTTCTCATATTGAAAGGTGAACATCAAATCATCTTCCATTGTCTTATGCATTAAAATCTCTGGTATGTAACTTCTATTTTTATAATTTATTTTTTTTCTCTAGTAAAATTTTTCTTGAAGCATAATTTATTTTTTGTCTAAATGACGAAAGAACAAGCATTTATTGATAAGAGGTTGCGATTTCAAAAAGAAATAGAGAAATCCTACACAAAACCAAAGCAAAGATGTTTCCACAAAATATATTTTATGACACTATATTTATTTTTGACTTAAAAAAGCATAAAACCTGATTTTTAACTGATAGTAACTTCAAAGGGGCTGTTTTAGAGATCCTATGTATCCTATGTATCACAAATACACACAGAAAGACATCCAACTTGTACTTTATTAGCTAAAATGCGGGAAGCCTGTAAACCAAGATCTTTACTTGACCATTCTGTTATTGACATTATCTATGTTAAATCTTTCCTTTTATGGATAGACTAAAAGTATACCCAGCTTATATCTAATATTAATATCGTAGCAACTCTATAGCTGCCGATGGTATTACATACATTTACTGTAATTAATAAGGATTATTGCGTATGAATGTCGTCTTTGTGTGAAACCCTAAGAATGATTTATCAGAGATTGAAAAGTTTTGTGGTATTCTCCGTGGAGAATAGTTTGGCTTTTCTTTCTATTGGTATATCAATGTTATTCCTTATTCAAAAGTAATATGATGTTTATTTGTGTGTGTGTGTAGCAAAGAATCTCAATAAATTTCAATGTGTATGGTTCTCCTTTACAGCATCTTATAGATCCAGGAAAGGTTATAACTATCTTGAGGGAGGGTACCACTATCCCATGCCTCCCCCAATTTTTAATCATTTTTATTTTAAAACTGAAATAGAAAACGAAGGGTCAACCCTTCTATATTAAAGTCATATTATAAAATGAAGTAAGAATTTTCTATGTCTAAAGCTTAAAATTTCAACAACTACTGAACCGATTGAGTTATCAATATAAGGGAGGCTTCACATAGGTCATAGAATAGTTCTAAACTATTCTAGTTTTAGATTTAAATCTTAGAGTATTTTCAATAATAAAAAAGGCCCTGAATGCTAGGGGTGCAACCGCTAGTAAAATGATAAAGCACCAAGTATTAAGCTTATGCTGTCTGTATATCTTTCTTATATTTAAAAACTTAAGTTAGCTTATATCAAAATAACTTTATATCTTTCAATGTCTTTTCCTTTCAGGATTTTTCTCTTTATATATAATCATTTTTTCATACTAGACATGCATTTTTTCGTACTTGTTTTAAAGTATCTTTCATCTTTCCTTTTACATATTATGATATGCTTAATAATTACATTATAAGCTGCGAGGCATCTCTACAATTTGTTTTTTAGACTTTTTGTTTAATTGGTGTATTACCTTAAGTGCACAATTAGACTCAATAAAATATATGTTACGACCATTTTTTAAAATGATTTTACTGTCGACAAAAATCATTAAAAATTAATGCTTAAATTTGATTAAATTGAAAACAAGTAGACTGAAAATTTCCGCAAGTTTTAAAAGTATAAAGACAAATCACTACGGCTCACTATTTAGAAATCACTATTGCTTTTAAAAGTTTGATAAATATTTAATTTTTAAAATACATTTGCATTATACATAAAACAAGAATCTTATTATAATAAGCAAAATATAAATTGTACATGAATTTCTTACAAAATTGCGTAAATACAGGATACAGTAAAAAGGTATACTTTTATTTTTAGGATACAGATGCCTATCTTATTGTCATAGGAATCATAATTCCTAAAAAATCAAAAAATTGGATGATTGTATCATACAAAAAGAAAAAAATGAGTATGTTTCAAATGCACTTCCAGATAACGATTAAAGAGTTGCCACGCATCCTGAATCGTACCTTACTGTTACAGGATCAAATAATCACGCAAAGTTTGAAATCGATAGAACAATTATAACATTCTAACTTAATGAAAAGAGCCAACCTTTATAATCGAACATAAAGAAGGGCCGACCCTAATCATAGAAAAAAATCACTTTTAAAAAGACATGTGCAATTTATTAATGTTGTCATCCTTGTCTTAAATTATTATAAGAGCGTGCTATGCAGTTCAGTAAGAAAAATAGTCTAGCTCTAAAAAATAATTAAATTCTTTAGATCTGAGATTAAAATGAAAATATGCTATCATATGTTTTTATTGTTACAGCGGCTTCCATATGATTAATCTTGTTTCAAAGTATGTTGCTTTTTAAATGCTTCTCTGTAAATAGGGTCAGCCTGTCCGTCTGAACGGATAGCTCTTATCGTTAAGTTAGGTATGTTAGAATTGTACTATTGATTTAAAACTTTTGTTCCTATAACAGTAATGTTCAATTCAGAAAGCGTTATAATATAACTCTATAATCATTACCAGAAATTATGTAAGTTGAAGCATATTGATTTTAAAACTTTTGACTATAAACGTTAAAGGATAAAACTATCCTAATCATCTGATTTATAGAGTGCTGATTCATAGACGATTAAGCTTAGAACGATTTAAGTTAAGCATCTCTATAATCAAGTGTTTAATTGTAGTTTTTCTTTATATCGGATCCAAGTATATAAGCAAGTTTGGAATTTATTTACATGGATATTTGTTTATACTTGTTATTAATGTTGCATTGTTTATTTGTCTCATTTGTTAAGCTTCACTTTTATGGATATTGTCATCCTTGTTTATTAGTGAAGCTTCTCTCTGATTTTGTGTTCTTTTATATTAATGACATGAAATTAAAAACCTTTTTTTTTATTATATAACATTACTAGTGGCTTCGCCCCTAGCCTCTAGGGGCTTTATTTCTGAAAGTTCAGGGGAGAATTTTAAAAATTTTGTTTACATATTTTTAGATATTTTTTGTATTTTATAACATTTTATTACTCTT
>LS053034.1:0-10283 GCA_900241095.1 Acartia tonsa | reverse complement strand
TTAACGTCTTTAGTTATGACGCGGTGTCGGACCGAGATTCGAACCTAACACCTTCCCGACGACGAGCGGATGCGCTACGTGTTGAGCCACGGTCGCGGGTTCATGTCTTCAACCTTACTCATTAGTACAACTTATATTACTTTTATAATATCTCTTTACACAACTAAAAATTTCTATTGTTTTCAAGCTACTTACCTCTCAGGGATATAAAGAGCTAAGACAATGGCTGATAAATTAATGTACACCCCAATGATTATATACAAAATTACCCTGTAGATTACAATTAGTGATTGAAATGTTTGGACACTTAACTTAATGAACCAAAAAATCGAAGTTCAATACAAGTCATCAAATTTGTTGAGCCTATGAATAAGAAAACGTTAGTATAAAACTTTGGGTACTAGTCTAATTAAAAGTCCAATGTCCCCTCCCTCCCTGACCAAAGTTTGTCAGCCTAAGTTGAGTTTAACTTAACCTATTTCCTCCAAAATGCACTGAGACTTAAACTTTTTAAATAAAGCATTGTTTAAAGTTATTTAGATCTGCTAACATCATCTAAACAAGAACATCCAGGGTCTGTATGTTTAAATTTAAAATTTAAAAATTCTGCTATTTTTATGTTAAGGCAGTTTACAGTTAATATAACAGCCTATTTTGATTTTACCGTAATTATAGTATCTAAGAGAAGATGCTGTTATATTCAGATTGTAAATCCATTGGTTACTTGTTACCCAAAGTTTTATAATCAAATCATGATTATTAAAAAACTTTGGGTACTGTAATCTGATCATAATTTAGTGGTATAAACCTTTAGTATGAAAATTTTTCTATCAATAATTTTAATCTCCAGAAAAAGTTTTTTGTTTATCATAATTTGAAGTATATAAAAATCGATCGTCCATTGTCTATTCTCTTTATATCCCTGATTCTATTGCAGAATATCATAAATGCAATATTTCTACTTTTCATTGCACTTTCTAAATATTGCAGCAGCTTTGTCAGGGATGGAGAGGACATTTGGCTGTTTATTACTCTAGTCCCCAAAGTTTTTTATGATGTTTTCTTATTCCTTGGTTTAACAACTTTGGAGACTTTAATTAAAAATTGATTAAGAAGGTTTGTTAAGTTGATTGTCAAAACTTTTTAAACACTAATTGTAATCTACAGAAGGGTAGTTTTGTGTTTTATAATCAGGGATTTACTTTTATTTATTGACAATTTTAAATCACTCAAACGGTTGAAAAGATGTGTTTTGGTAGGTTTGGGGTTATTTGAGTGGCAGGATTCCATCCACTAAATACAACCAAGTGAACTAAAAATGGACCTGGACCACAAAAAAGATTAAGGTAATCTAAGGTAAGGTTTGGTTAAGTAAGGTATAAGAAGGCCCGTTTGGATTTTACCCCGTAGGGATAGGGCCACAGCATAGAGCGGATATTAATTTCTGTTTCATATTTTTGTTTTATTGCAGTATTTCTTTGCAATACCAATTAATTAAAATCAACTAATCGAAGCTCTTTATAATGCCTAAATGCCAATGAACAGGCTAAATTACCAATGGCAGACCAGTATACATTTTAATTGACCAATGGTACGCCAGTATGACGTCATTTTTTAAAGGCACTATGAAAAGCTTCTAACTAATCAAATAATTGAATACTCCAACTTAAAAAATTTCTGTGTCCGCCGTTGCAAAAAAAAGATGGTCGAAGTTAAATTGCAAGAATGCAAAAATATTGATGATCTTATACAAAAATAGGATATCCAACCATCTATCTATCTGTTTGTCTATATCTATCTAGCTATCTATATTAAATAACCTTTTCTGTGTTAGCAGACTATTCTTTATTTATCGGTATCTATAAATTTTCTATCTATCATTTTACATGATTTTATTTTAAAATTTTTTTTGATTATAATTAGTGTATACAGATTAAATCAATGTATAGGACTTTATTAGTTTAAAGATACCTTAAATTTATCATAAAACTAAAGTTCGGTTTGAATACTATTTTTAATGCTAATATTAACCGTATGCTATTGTACACAATAATGCAAAAGAAGGTAGAAATTATGAGCTAAAATTTAGCATTCCATAACATAAATTATAGATTATAATATCAGACACCTCCCCTAGGCGTCTTTCAGACCTTGGATACTTGAATTATATAAGTATTTATTGTTTACTAAAAATAGTTTATTACAATTTTTTTTCATTTTTTAATATAATTATAATTTATAAATGTTGAAATTAAATGTATAATAATAAATGTATAATAATATGTTGTTTTGTCCCAATAAATATTTGAATTTGATTTGACTTTGAGATTGCATGTCCCAGTCTAAAGCAATGTAATCAGAAAGTACTCTATCAGCAAATCTTTTGTTCTTTAAATTAAAAGTTTTATAAGAAGAGAATTTATTCTGATTAAAAATATAAAAAAAAATTTTCTTAGAGGAGACAGCTTTAGAGTAACGTAGTTATTCATTCCTTAATGCATACTTTTGTATAATCTACAGCAGCGGCACCAAAAAAAAACCGCTGAAAGCAGAAAATATCTTATCTCAGTTGCCCCTTACATTAGGATCAACAACCTAGCACTTTTTTTTCTACATTGAGCCATCCTTTTTATTGCAAATCTTTTTCCAAACTGTTTATGGGTTAACAACTAATCTTACTATTAATTACACGAATCTGACATAACAGCAGTAGGTACATTATCATCGTACACTGTAATGCTATTATACCTTCGTATACGCATAATCTTTTTCTATCCTGTCTTTTTTTAAAGTATCAAAATCCCCTTCCATGTAAGATTAAAGATTCAATTTATTTTGTAGAGCTTAAACGATCAGTTTTAGAAGATTTCTTTAGATATCCACTTAATTACTTCTTTACTTTGCAAAAGTTTAATTAATGTTTTCTCAAGGAGGGAGGGAGGGGACAATTGACTTAAAATAATACTACCTCCAAAGTTTAGAGATTCGTTATGCCTTATGTTGTCTTGAAAGCTTTGATGTAATATTATAAATTCATTGGGTTGTACAAAAAGATAAAATTTTTCTTTTATCATTTATGATAATTTTGTTTATCATAAATGGCGATACAGTAAAGAAAAGTCCAATAGATTTATTAAACTAGAAAGTTAATTAAAAAACAATAATTTGTCCAAATTATAAAAAGGTATAATTTACTAAAGCACAAAATATCCAATTGATCTACTATAAAGATGTATGTAACTGCCCTTTTTCAGCTAAATGTGTACACATTCTAACCAATAATATGATCGGATTAATCCTACACTGTTTTACTACTGGTCCAATTTTGCAATTGATGATCTAATTTTGTATATCTATTACCTTAGTTTGATTTGTAGTGGCAAGACTCGGCATTGTTTCGTCCCTAAAAACAAATATATAAATCAGTAAACATTTTTAAGGAGGTGAAAATGGGCCGTATATTAAACTAAAAAGTTTCATAATAACTTTTTCTTATTCCTTTGGGAGTGGATACAAAACGGCGAAATCAGTGAATTTCGATTTGTTAATTCATTTAAATAAAGGTTGGGTGCATGAAACCAAGAGTCAGGACATCGCCTTAGGAAATAAATGTTGATTTATATCTGAAGAACCCGCCAGTAATATGTTTGCAGACTATATGTTTAAGGTTATCTATAATAAACTTAGTATTATTGGTATAATTTCCCCTACGTTTTGAACATTTTTACTATTTTATTGCTGAAATCAATACTACTTTTAAGAGTAAGTCAGATCTCCCTTTTTTTGGGGGGAGGGAGGGGGGAGTGTGTATTTTTTCCAGGGGTGATATCTCTTGGATAGGAAGAGGTAAAATCCCAAAAAATAGTTATAATCCTTTCCTGGACACAAACACAGACATACACCCTGTTACTTTTACATGAGGACTAGCGGCTACGCACCTACAACTAAGGATCTATATTTTAAAGGGGCAGAGGGTGGCTAGAAAAAGAGCCTAAAACCACATCCTAAAACCTAAATCCAAAAATAAAATAGCCTAAAACCATCACAGGACCTAAGTGAAGCTTACAAAAAAAAAAGAAGACCAATCGGTTAATTAGTTATTGAGATCTTATGCTTCAGACAAAAAAAACATTAATACTTTTTATATTTAGTATAATGTCCTGAATGAATATTTATTTGCATTACAACAAATTAACCCTAAGAAAAGTTATAAATTATAGATCACACAAAGCAATAACAACCACGAATAGCAGGGATATTACACTACAAGAAAAAATGTGTCACTATTATTTAACAGGGATCTATAGGGATAAGACAATGGCCGATTAATTGATTCCCAATGATGATCCATAATTAAAAATACCTCTTCTGTAGATTACAATAAGTGGTTGAAATGTTTGGACACTTAACTTAGTAACCCAACCAATAAAAATTAACAAAACATTATGATTAAACTTTGGAGACCAGTGTAATAAACAGCCAATTGCCCCCCCCCCTCCCTGATCAAAAGAAAATACAACTTGATTGTATACTTATATAAAAATTAAAAATTACAGGATGTGTATCTGTCTGTCTGTTTTGAAGTATCTCGCTAACCTTTTAACTGTTTTTTTTTAATATGAAGCTTCTGATAGGTCCAGATGATAAATTATTTTTACTTTTACTTTTGCTTCCTCTACCATCCCACCACTCCCCCCCCCCTCTCGTTTGACTTAAAGGTCTCTAGGGGTGTAGCCGCAGCATGTAATGAAAAATGCTAGAGGAAAAATTTAATACTATATTTTTATTCTCCTTTTCCAATGGTAATAACCAAAGGCATCACAAGTTGTAAAGTATTATAATAAATTCCATTTCTTCCTCTAGGAAAAAAAACATCAAAATGGCTAGGGGGGGCGAATACATTTCATGTAAGTGCGAAGCGCAAGAAATTTTTAAAGGAAGAGTGAGATCTTTGCTTGTTTAAACAACTAAAAAAATGATTATTTAAACTGTTAAGTAAGAGTGTAAAAAGTTTATTTAATTCCCCCATACTTTATAATTAAGTTTAAAATCTTTTACTACTTTCTTCTCTCTCCCTCTTTCTTTCACCTTCTTGCACATTTTTTAGAAGCGAAGCTACTTTATAATTCATTATTCCTTTAGTCAGTCCGTAATGCTTTGGGAGAATGTGATTTTTTCGCCTGCTATTATGTTAAAAGACTGAAACTTATTGTCAAGATTCCGATCATTATTTAAATGTTAAACATCCATGGCGGTTGGAAATCGCAGGTTTTTTTTGCTTTTTTTATAAGTTTCATATTTTCCTCCAGATCTTTGGTGTTTGGTGCGATTTTTAACTTTTTTGTAAATAAGAAATGTTTCGTGTTTTTTTCTTTAAAAAAAATTAATTCATTGTCCGTATTATTATCCATGATTTTTCTGTGCTTCGATACTTATTGATATTGTCATCCTTGTTTTTTTTTCACTGAATACTGATGATGGTTAATGGAAAAAAATGGCGGTATCTTATCATTATATAAGCAGGATGGTAGTTTGTTTGTCTGTCTGTACCAAAGGATCTTGCTTACCCTATCCCTAGCGGATTATATCCTAGCTAAATCAATCCTATAACCTAAATGAAGCAAAAATACAGGTTTTTTCTTCAAAAGGTTTGTTTGTTGTCCAAATACTCCTGTTTTGATATTTTTTCTTACAGTTTTACTAATATTTTCTTCTTTTTAAGCTCTAAATGAATTCAATTAATGGATGAAAAAGTTGTTACAGAAAATGCATTTTACCCCTCTCTTTTAGCCCAAATAAAGTTGTTTTCAACAAATGCAACTAGAATGATAACAACCATAAATGTAAAGGAAAAATACGATTACGTCTAATGTTATTGGTTGTGCTTTTGCAAAGAAACTAGCTTTGCCCCATAGCCTCACGGCTTTGCTAATATAGATAGACATATTATGATATAGCTTTGACAAGCCCGTTGTGAAAATACTAAAGAATGTGTCTTTAATTTGTTGTTTTTTATTTAGAATATCTAGTTGGTGTTTTTAGTAAGTAGTAGATTTAAAATGGTCCATAGAATTTAATATGCAATCGGTTTGTTAATTTTTTGTAGACCTCTTTTTTTAGGTAATTTAAGTTTGTTTGTTTTTTAAATTAAGTCGGTTTTAAGGTACTAAAACACAACAAAAAATAAATGTCTAAATGTCCAGTTACAGTATATACCTGCCTTGCCTATATTGTCAAAAATACGAATGTTTTATGCCAAATTTCCAACCTACCTGAGAGTTGAGGTTAGAGAGAATATTGTTTCTGGTGAGGCCAGCGGTGGTTCTGAAGATACCTAGAAAGATAAATTGTCAGATAGAAAGTCAGTGAAAAGATAGATATATGTTTAAGTTATGCTTTATACATAAATTTATTTTTATTTGTCTTTCGCTGTCATGCAATTATTATCTTTTTTCAAGGATAAATTATTTAATTATTTTTTATAGTTGTGTTTATTTTCTACGTCTAATACAAAGCAGTGTAGTGTCTTTCCGTCTGTCTCCCGGGTTAAATCTTTTCGGGTAATATTCCTATTGTTTTAGCCTATTTATTTGATCGTGGTACATCCCTTCTTACAAAATGTTTTCAGTCCGGTTTAATAACACCAGGGTCCGTGATTTAGCTGATAAATTCTATTTAAAATTGCTGAAAATTTTAATATTTTTGTGGGGTAATTTTAGCGTAAAACATATTTTATGCCGTAACTAAAAAGAATTGAGTAAGAAGGGTGGGAAAAAAAGAAAGTGGGTAGTAGGGAAATATTCACTGAGAAATGATTGTCAGGTCCATTGTCCCTGAATAACACTAACTATCCTCCTTAAAAAAGACAACGATAAAAATTCCAAGGATCTGTATAAAGGTTTTTAATGGGATCAAGAAGTTAAAAAGATCTTATGGTACTAACAGGCATATGTTCATACACCTTCTTCAGTTAACTGTATCTTTATTAAGTTGAAATATTTCAAAAAGCTTTGTATGGTATTTATGTTTTTAAATCTAATTATTAGATCAAGCAATGTTTTGTTTAAAGTTAGGGGCAAAACTAAAAGGGGGGGGGGGAAATAATTATGCCACAGCCTGTAATCAAACCTAAAACACAAAAGAAGTTTCGTCACAGTAACACATTTACACCACATGAAAGCAATTGATTATTGCCAATTTTAGTTGAGCTCTTTTTCAGGTTTTAGGTTTATTTACAAAAATTGATAAATTCACCCTCCCCCACCTCCTATAAATATTGGAACAAGAAGGACACTGATTTTTAAAAACATTCGTTGTTATTATTTTGGTTTCTGTACCTTACTTGTTCTAATCTTATTTTTCAAAGCGAAGCTATTCTGTAATTTAAGTCGGTTTTTAAACCGTAGCAATTCGATTATCATTTTAAACGTGTTGATTTTAAACTTTTAAACAATTTAATGATATGACTTTTGGAATACTGATTTCTAGGACAACAAAGTACAAATTTATAAGAGAAGCATATCTAAAGCTTTGTTAAGACTTTTAGACATTTATATTTTGATTATTCAGTTCTGTCACTCTACAAGTGGTAATGTTCGTTTGGACTAATGTTGTAGAACTTTGATTTTATGGATGTTGTAATCCTTGTATTATTTGTGTTTATTTTGTAGTCAAGGGGACACTTTTTAGATTTTACCTATTAATTTTAACTTCTGCTTAATTCCTAAAACATGAAACAATTTTACGTTTTTCTTCTACTAAAATCTTTTCATAGTGTTTAAATGATAAATACCTTTTATTTAAATTAAGGAATCACAAAAATAATCACACAAATGACAACAAAAAACACCCCTCTTATTAAGTATTAAGTATTAAGTAAGTATTACATCCTCCAAAAGCTCACACTCCCACACTCCCACGGCTTAATGGAGAACTCAAAAAACCTAAAAAGGGATTGTCAAATGTTTCTGGTGAGCTTCGTTCACCCCCTTTGCAAAACCCTGTGGTCTTAATGCGGAGGTACGTCCATATTAAACATACTGCATTTTATGAACATTTATGCCAATTTTTTGTTCAGGCTTTTAATTTCCACTTTCTTCAGTTTTAATAGTCACTTTATATTTGTTTGAGGTTTAATTGAGTTTATGAGCTTCGCTTTCAATGAATTGTCATCCTCGATTATATTATTGTCCCTCAAAGAGAAAATGAGCTCACCTTAGAGTTAATTTGACCATAATAGTTCATTACTACAAATTTTTAATCCACATTTTTATACAAATTTTTAACAGGGTAATGCCATTATTCTTTATCTGAAATTTTAAATCAAAATTAATCATTAAAATTTGAGTTTTATGTGTGGGTGAGGATCGGAAAGAAATAACTGTTGTCTCTAACTTTTAAGCCAGTAAAAAATATTTTCTTTTCACATTTTTCCGTCTGTCAAAATTTATTTCTTTTAAATGTGAAGGCTCGTTTACATTTAGACACTTTAGGAGACTTAATGAACTGTTATTTACTTGCAGTTGGTCAACGGACGCACAACTCAAATTAGAGAAAACGTGTTTCAAATATCCAGCTGATTTGTACAACTTTAAAATGTAAATTTACCTTTGGCAGGTGGTGTCGTAAATGCGGCTGCTTAGCTCTAACAAAAAGCCTAGGATTACTAATAAGTAGGGAAAGCTTATTTTTATGGAACGTTATTTGCGTGTCAAAAAGTTTTAGGTAACAGGAAAGAATATAAATATTTTTGTTGAAACTTTTCTTGGATAAAGTGATGGGTGATAAAAGATTTTATCTTTCTTTAAATATGTTTTGAATCATACATAAAAAATGTATACAATTTAGATTGGAATGGGGGAGGGGGGGCGGTAAAATTTATCTTCTATCGACCTATCCCTTTATTCTGTTATTACTGCAGTATTTTAGCATTTTGTATAGAAGTAAAATATTAAAAAATATTTTTTTAAAAGGTAGAACAAAAAGTTTCGCGATAATGTAGTATGCTTTTAAAGTTATATCCTACTAAATGAAAAAATTTTCAAAATGATCATATAATTCTTACATACCCGAAGTAGCTAAAATATATCTATAATACAAAGTAGAACGATGTCTGTCCGTCCATCCGTCTGTCCCTTAAGATCTCGGTAACCACTGAACCGATTGGATTCTACTCTTTAGGGTATATACCTATTGGTCCTGTGTTGATTTTAAGCTATTTTCTTGGGGGGTTGGACACCCCCAACCCCCCCAAAAAAATTAAAATAGAGGCTAGGGGCGAAGCCGCTAGTTTCTTATATAGTAGTATAGTTTTCCTAAAGTAATATCATTCTACAAGAATCACGTCTCTTTATTTTTCTCACTGTTTTTACTGTATTATACTTAACAGTTCTTCCTGAAATTAATACCTTAACTTATTGCTGCGCTACTTATAGAAAAAAAATTATTTTTATAATTTTATCTTCTGTGTAAATCTAAATTTGCTCACTGTGACAAATTTGTATTGAGTGTTCATGCAATATAACAACAACAAACAAGGATGAAAACATCCATAAAAGCAAAGTATAATAAATTTGAAAGCAGGTCAGATCAACGAATATTTTTTTAATGCTCATTTTACTAAACTACTTATTTTTAAAAATTTTAACTTTGTGGGCATACGTACATAAAGGTTAGGATTATATTCATAGTTGCTATAATTCTTAGATTGTACCTAATTTTTAAAGTAATCTTCAAATAAGATTAAAATCGATATACGGATTCAAACAGACAAAAATGAACTACAATATATATTTGTACGAACGTAAAGCTTTAAAACTTATTTTTAATAAACTGTCAAATGTTTTTCTAATGTCAAGTGTTTAAAATTGTCTTTATAAAGTGCATTTATCTCGTGGAATTGTTGTAGAAGCTTTTTATAGTGCTTTTAAAAATGACGCTATACTATCCTACTATTGGTCAATAAAAATGTAAAATAGCCAGCCATTGGTAATTAAGTCTGTGAATTGGAATATCATTTGTCATTTGTATTGTATGACGTCATTTTTGATGGCACTATAAAGAGCTTGTCTTTACAAATGTAAATAATACTATTCTACGAAAACACTATGCTTGAAAGGTCCTTGGCTTAATCTTATATTTCTGACTTGGCAAATATTTGAAGAGAACCTCAATAATTCGCAAGATGCGATCCGATCCCCCATCCAATTTCGGTTCAATTTAAAAGTATGCGAATAACCGAAATTTGACTAAAACTAAACCTAACCTAAGAAACATTGAAAAAA
>LS053026.1:0-21609 GCA_900241095.1 Acartia tonsa | reverse complement strand
AAAGCTCGAAGACAGACGTATTTTTTTGAGATCACTGTTTTAGAGGTCATTGGGACCATACAAATAATGAAAATGCAATAAATATTTTCTTTATAAATTAAAAAAAAAGGCTATATACCTCTGAATCCATATACTTTTTATTACCTGCATTAAAACTAAATTCATAAGTAATCTGCTAGTTCGTCCATTGCCGTCCACAAAGGGGTGTATATAAACCAGTTTGTAGTGCGCCAGTGCTGCCAGACGTACAGGGTGCAGTGTTAAGGCTTCCAGGCTAAACGAAATTATACTCATTTGGTGAGAAAATTCATAACTACATACTTAATTTTTTTATAGCGAGGCTACTTTATGCACAAAGTAACCGCTGCGCCCCTAGAATTTAGGGGCTCTGTATTAGAAGGGGTAGGAAAGGGCAGAAAAATAGCCAAAAAACAATCTCAAGACTTATCTGAAAATAAAATAGCATAAAACCATCCCAGGACCAATGTGAAGCTTACCTTAAATGGAGAACTCCATCAGTTAATTAGTTATCAAAATCTTAAGCTACAGAAAAAAACTTATTACATTATATGATAGGTTACGCTTTAGAAAAATACTGTAACTTTCTTGTTTATTGATGGATTGATGTGCTACTACTGTCAACTGATGGAATGATCATGTTACCTGTTTAACCAGTCAATAAATCTCAAAACAAGGACGTTAATTGAGTTTGGCGGCGGAGGTACATGGTCACCAACATACACCTAGAAAACGTTCTCTTTTAAGAATTGCATTGATTTAGC
Organism: Acartia tonsa; assembly: GCA_900241095.1. Lineage (NCBI taxonomy): Eukaryota > Metazoa > Arthropoda > Copepoda > Calanoida > Acartiidae > Acartia > Acartia tonsa. Next base: position 20,827 of record LS053026.1, on the reverse strand, counting down.
AGTTTTAAGGATAATAAAGCAGAAGTGTATTTGTTTGAACTAAATTGAATTTCTTTTCACTATCTTTTTATTTCTTCCCAAAATAAATACCTAAATATATCTATTAATTTCTCTTTTAATCCTCCCTAATCATCCTTTTAATACAGACAAGTTGATCTTATTTAATATAGATATAAAGATACGTGTTACAAACGAACATGTTGCACTGTGTCTTGGAAAAAATTAAGTCTTGATAATAAATTGTACCTGTGTTGTTCTAAATATTCCAGCCTCCAGGGGGTCAACATGTCCAATCACTCTTTTGTGGATTTCCAGGATATCCTTAAATAATAAGCCATTCTAGTAAGTTATATCTTCATGTAATATATATAGACAAGCGGCTTTTCCCTTAGAGGCCTCTAGGGGCACTTGAAGTGATGGGGGCTTGAATTCAACCTCACCCAATTTTATTTTATTAATTTAAAAAAAAAAAATTTTAGGGGAGATTTTTTTATTCAATAATTTCAATTTGACTTCTTTTTTAAAAGGCATAAAACAATAATTCTAATTTTAAAAATGAATTTACCTGTAGAGTAATATCTCCCAATTTATCCACAAGAGTCTAAAAATAAAATAAAAATATTGTGTATTGTTTTATTTACTTATGATGTAATAGTACAATTTTAAAGTGTTTTAGACTAAAATAAACTAAGGGGTGGGGTAAGTTATGCCACTTTCACGTAATCTGTGATTATAAGGCTAGATTATTTGGGATAAAGTACACTTCTATCCCAAATAACCCATAGTCTAACATTTGTACCTAGTCTAATAATCACGGATTACGCGAAAGTGTCATAACTCCTTCCCCTCCCCCTCTTGATAAACTACTCCAATTACTTGCCTGGTTTATAAATTTAAGTGCAGCATCCATTCCCAAAACTTCATTGTGTTCCATAATACTTTTTCCTGGATAGAACACATATGTATTGGCAGATTAGAGTTTAAAAGTTTCTAACATTAAAATATTGCAATATTACATTTCTGTCGGCTACTACCCTAGATGCCTCTAGGGACTCCTGAGGTAATTTTTTTTTCATAAAAAGGGATTTCCATATTTGGGTCAGGTTAACACTTCCAACTGATTTTTAAATTGTAAAAGATTTTTTCCATGAGGCTTACAGGCGGCTGACGTGCTGCTGCCGAGTCCTTAAAAATATCATGAAATAAAAATACAAACCTGCAACTGCTAGTTTTGTTTCTAGAATAGATCTAGTTTGAGCCAGAGACATTGTGTTTCCCTCGATACCAACTGTATGGAACACATACTAAAGAGAGATTAATTTAGTTTTATCCATTAAGAAATAGAAAATTTTTATTTAAAAACTTGCGAGATATTTTTGTCCTAACATTTTAATCATATTTAATTTTATTCTTTGATTAGGAATATCTTAATACCTGAATTACAATATTTTTTGTTTTGTGTGTCAAAAAAATTAGATATTATATAAATATCCCTCATGCTTAATGTTTTAAAAGTTAAAAATAAAAATATTGACCTGAAAATAAGCTTCTTTTTTTGCCCTTCTAAGGGCAGCACTATTGTCGGATATGTTAAGGAATAACATTTTCTTCTTCTCAATATTTCTAAAATAATTTGTACATAATGTAGTTGTTAAGAATTGGGTCTACTTGTAGCAGTCTTTCAGCAGTTAAAGCGTTGTATTGCTTGCATGGTTTCTTTAGTCCCATTCTTTTATTAGCAAAAAAAACTCCATGACTTCCTATCTATAATGTAGTATTATTTAATAATGATAAAACTGACCTTAACACTCTGGCATCAATTTCTTCTACTTTTACAGCAGTTCTTTTTCTGAATAAAAAACGTGTAGTTTAAATTTCAGATTTAATTTTTTTATTTAGGGGGAGGGGTATTTTTTTCTATGGGTGCTTTCTCTTGGGAGGGTGGTAGTTCTTACCAAAATTAGTTATAAATCTTTCCTGGACCTATGAGAATCTTTACTGTAAAGAAGAGCCATAATGGCCCAGCTATCAGCGATAACCTTTGGAACAAACATACAGAAAGACAAACATCCTGTTAGTTTGACATAGGGATATTATATGTTAGAAATCTTATATTGTAAATTGTAGAGAGGGCAATAATGATCATGCCCTTGCTAGACAATAAGTTACATTGTGTGTGTGTCCACGGTGAGTCACGCTAGTTTTATTGTCCTTTTCATTAGTTTGGTATAAGGCTATTATACCTGTTAGCTACAGCTCTATCAAGATTATCTTCATCCTCCTCTGAATAAGCTATGGCCAGGGCAAACATATGGTCAGCCTCAACAAGATCATCATTCAACTCCTCTGAAAAAAATGGGGGAGAATTTCAAAAAGAATTCTACTTCTCATAGATTTTTCTTGATCATAAAAAACATCTTCTTATTATTTTGCATGTATCTAGTATGTTACCTACTATTCTTAACTCACAAAAATCAAGTAAATATTTCTAAATCAATGGAAACGGGGTATCAAAAATATTGGATAAGTATAACTATACATTACCTAAGAATTCTCCAAAGTTGTTTAAAACTTCAGGACTTCTAGGAGCCAAAGCCAAGGCATGTTCGTACAGCCTAAAATATTATTCAATTCATATAAAATTATAGGTGGAAAGTAAAACAATACTCCTTTTTACAAAAGCGTAAAAATCTTTAAATAAATTCTCGTTTGAAATGAATGTTATAAGTAAAAAGAATGGTATTAGTCAAGTATAGTACAGTGGTATTAGATAAAACAAAAATGTAATTACCTCAAAGCTTTCCTATGCTTGTTAAGGTTGACCATCTCCTTGGCCGCGTTCAACGCGTTCAGGGCCTCAGACAGATCTGATATTTCTTAACAAAACAAGATTTCTCAAAACAGTTATAATAATATATCAAGGATAACAGCATCTACCACATAAAGTTAAGTACAAAACAATGTCGTTTTGTAGGGGGGTATAAATCGCTGTGCACGCAACTGTATCAAAAGACGGTAAAAGTTACAAATATGGCGCCTGTTGTAGAGTGGCTAAATTACCGGAAATTCAAGAAGTATATCTGATGTGCGGGCAGCTAAGAAAATCTTAATTCACGATAGCCAAACAAAGAGGAAAATAGAAGGACAAATGAGTTTTTGAGTGGGTGCTGTAAACATTATATATGTTAATATGTACTATTTATAATGACCCCGGAACCAGCCCTATAATGCCAATTATATCATTATTGTTTATCATTATAGAAAATGTGTGGGCAATGGTTCGAATCTTAGATTATTGCAGATTACACAGATGGACAGGTTTCATACCTAGGTGCGTAAAAATACTAATTATTTGGATTACCTTTGGTATCTAGAGATTTCTTCTTTTTACCACTGCTTACCATTCTTATCTGGGTATTACTGAAAACAAAATAGCAATAGGGGGGGGGCGGATTTGCCACTTTTTTAAACGAAAAGTAAAACGCGCATGATCTCAGCCCATAAAGAGTTACAGCTATAAGATTCGGCACAGCAATTGATTTTGTGGAGAACAACATGGAACTGCGAAGAAACGGCGGTGGAACCGCCGAAAACCGCCGTTTCCCTCAGAATTTTTTTTGCCTTTTCTCGCCATAATAGACAATTTTCAATCATCTGAGAAAATTTTTTTTAATTAAAATTTTCCTTATATTTTCACTTGACACTTTTTTTCAATATTGACATGTTTGAAATATTACAAGTGTCACGTGAAAGTATAAGGGAAATTTTTATGAAAAAAAAAAGTTTATCTCAGATGATTGAGAACTGTCTAATTTGGCGAAAAAAGGCAAAAAAAAAATTCGGAGGGAAACGTCGGTTTTCGGCGGGAGCGGCGGTTCCGCCGCCGTTTCTTCACAGTTCCATACTGTTCTTCACAAAAGCAACTGCTGTGCTGAATTTTAGAGCTGTAACTCTTTTATGGGCCGAGATCATGCGCGTTTCACTTTTGGTTTCAAAAAGTGGCACATCCACCTCCCCCCTTTAAAGCAATTGCTCCATAAAACAAAAGAACCCCTTTCAACAATATTATCTAAAAAACAAGTTTTATTAAAACAAGGGCGACACAATCAATATACAGCGAGTGAAGAATGACTAAAAACTGTAGCTTTTCTCCTATTTCTAGCTAGGAGGGCTCTAACCCTGCAGGGCCCATTACTTAACCCTGCTGGGCAATCACCTAATCTAAAGTAACCTATGAAAAGCCATTGTGAAAATACGACGAAACGCCCCTTGAGAGGCGTTGTCACTAATAGGACTATACCCAAAAAAAAATTCAATAGCAAAAAGTTTTAGAAGATCAAAATTAGTTTTTTAGAGCTCTATGGATACGAGAGAAAGTAAGTAGGTATATAAACAGAAAATCAACATAAAATAATAAAAAAATTTACCTGATATCAATTAAATCGGATTGTTCTAAAAGTTGAATATAAGATTCTCCTGGTAAATGGCTTCTTCGTATTCCAGATTTTAAACATGCCTTAAATTAAATTTTAGATAGATAACCAAGAACAAATTTGATTATTTCATTGTAGCGCAGTAACGCAAACTATCAAAATTGTCACAATGTAAAAGATACCTACCTACCTAGTTAGATAAAAAAATAAGTTTGAAAAAAATAAAAATGCTCTACCTTAAAATAATCATTTAGAAATCCGCCAAATAAAAGGGCAGCAAATGCACCAGATATAAAAACTGCCAACAGCACTGACCCCTTCATTTCTTAACAGAAACAATGTACCTATCGTTATTTCAAGAAGCACACAATTAAAAATCAATTTAATACATGTTGTCCTATTATATAAAGGAGTCAGGTTAGATTTTTTCTTGTCTGAAGCTTCAGATTCCAAAAACTACTAAACTGTTAGTTTCCCCATCTATAGGAAAGCTTCACATTGGTAATGGGATAATTTTAGGCCTTTTTAATTTTAGAATTAAAACTTAGGATGGTTTTAGGTTATATTTCCCCTATCTACCTCTTTGAATACAGAGTTCCCTTAGATGTTAGGGGCTCAACAACCGCAGGTTTTTTTAAAAGCACAAAGAATTTTAACACGCGTGTCATACTTATGACAATACTAATATATAAGCCAAAAATGTTACTGAAAGCTAAGATTTTATTAAACCGTAGCGTCTACTACATCTTTATCTTTAATTTAGGAGAAAAAAAGTCTAGTTACCAAATGCAAAATGTAAAAGGACAATTGCAAACTGATTACGAGATTGATACATTGACCTTCCCTCCTCTTCATTTGATGCTTACTTTGGCAAGTCTCCAGTCGTTGTCAGCTTTTATCTCCTAGAAAATTTAACCATTTCGAAGCCATTTTATTTCCTAAATCTGAAATACAATACAAAATACAAATAGTTATAAAAAAAATTTAAACTAAAAATTATTTGAGCTCGTAATAAAAAGAGTTAGGTATTCTAACAAATGATATGGAATCCTACAAGCTTAAATAATCAATATAACTTATATCAGGTACAGTAAGATACACTTTAAATTTTCACAGTAAAAAAAATTGTTTATCGTTTTTTTGTTAATTCACTGTTGTATTTTTTCTGTGTTTTTCTTCTTTTTTGAATGTTTTCTAGTGTCAGCGACCATATAACTGAAAAAAAGAAATCAAATGACAAGAATGACATTAATACTGGATTAATGTAATAATCTGAATTTATAATAGGAATTCCTAACGGTATCAATATTTCGAGTATTTTATATACCTAGTTGAAAATAATTAGAAGTTTTAGTAAAAAATTTTTTGCTCATTACGACCGGCATTGGACACTTTAATTGCATAACTTTGCCGAAAAGTAAATTATATTCTTACAAAGTTAATATTTGCGCTTTAAGGGCCAAGCAATTCTTATTTAAATTGAATCAGTTATGAACGTCTTGTAATAAGTTACATTTCAAAACAAGAATCAAAACCACTATTTTCCCGACAGATAAAATGCGTTTCTTTGGAAGAACAACTAAACAAATTGCCGTTACAGAGAGGCTAAGCTATAAAAGATAAAACTTTATCCATGAGCGGGGGCAACCATTACTTTACCTGTCGCTCTTATATTTATTCAATGGCCAAGGACAATTTTTATTTTCACACATAAACAATCCTTCATAATTCTCGTTGATTTGATACACTTTCACCTTAACAAATAACAAATATATAACACAAAGTAAAACTATGTTTGTTTGTGTGTCTGTCTGTCTGTACCGAAAGATCTCGCTAACCGCTGACCCGATATAGTTCCCATTTACAGGGTAGCTTCCCACAGGTTTATGGAAGGTTTATAGAAAATTTGAAGGGAGAATACCTCAACCCACCCAGGAGAAATCGCCAAAAATCCCCCCCCCCCCAAAAAAAAAAATATAAAGCGCCGCCTGGTGGATATTTTTTGTAAACAGCTGATTTTAATAGGATAGATTGAAAAGAAAACATTTTACGTGCCCCTTGATGCCTTGAGGGATGTAGGCGCTAGTATTTTATATTTTAGTAACCGTTGCATGTCTAAAAACACAAGATAAAGATTGAAGATAGCAAACAGGTGATCGTAACTAGGTACCTTACTTGTTATTCCATTTTCCTGGCACTCGGGGCATTGCTTTGGCATCGAATTGGTCATTTTAGGTTTGTAGATGTCTGTAAAGTGAGGTATAAAAAGACAAGTGATAAAACACATAAAAAAACACAATTAATAACAACAAAAGTGAGAATTTGACCAGCACCGTAAAACCATTAAATATCAAAAACGCAAGTCAAATTGGGACATTATTGGAAAGTAAATGTCCCAATTTGACCAGCGTGTTCAAGTTAAACAGGTTTTATGGTATTTCAATATATTGCTATTGATAAAAAATACTATTTGGATGAGTTTTAAAAAAATCATGGAATAATTTCAATTTTTTAAAATATCAATAACATTAATGACGCCAACAGCCATAAGTTGCATGTATAGGAGGTGCTTAACTTAAAAAATGCGCAGAAATACTAATTTCGCACGTTTAAATTTTTTGTTGTTGAGGATCTTTTTCCGCAACTGTAAAGCAATTTGGCAGTTAGCAGCATTTAAAGCTACTGTATGATAGGCATCTTGATATTAACTCAATTAATATTATTGTAAAAAACGGTAGGTATCATGAGAACAAATTAAAAGCCTAAAATATTATTGGAAGAAATAAAGAGATTCAATCAAATATTCTGATAACCAAATAGAAAGATAGGACAGACAAAAGTTTAATAACCAAGGATTTAATCACTAGCTTGTATATGAATTTTATATTTATATTTATGACGTCTGTTAAATCTTAGAACTGTCAAACTATCTAGTCTATATCCTTCGAGTTTTTTTACCCCGATACATTTATCATTAAAACAATTTTTAATGAGTTAATAGATAAATAGTAAAAACAACACAAACTTAATAAAATACATCACAGAATCAAAAATAACACATTTGCTTTAATAAAATTATTTAAAAAATCAACTTAAAATATCATTGATCATTGATCAAGTGTAATCATTGATCGAGGAAATTCTTTAGGTATATTTTGCGCAATATTGTGTTCAAATAAATAGCTCATTAGGTAATTACATAAAAAGGTTGTTAAATTAGGAAGATCCAAATATTTCTAAGTACTTAAAATGTACCAAGCTAGGTACCTAGTTAAAAAGATTACAAAGTCATTAGGTAGTTGTTAATGTAGGTACTACTCAAAGGCAAAACAGAGCTAAATCATAATTCAAAGGTATCCTTAACAACTAATAAGTCTCTTGTTCAAAATTCGTAGGAATTTGTGAATTTTTTCTTTCTTTCACTTAATCATCATGAGAATCACCTCAAACCACTCTTCTAACTTCAAAGAATCTTTTGAGATAGTAGATCTGACCAATGGACATGGAGAGAAGGACAATAGCTTCAAATACAGACCACAGAACAACTCTAAAAAAAACAGTTTTCATAACATTTTATTTTAAACTACATTTAACGCTCAAAAATTTCAGATGAGTAAGTTCCACGAAAGCATGTGAGCATTAAGTAATTGACAAAACATTAACCAATGTAACTAAGGGATCTATAATAAGAAATTGGACGATAAATTCATGAACGTCCCCAATGATGATGCACAAAATTACCTCTTATACCTATAGATTACAATTAGAGGTTGAAACACTCAACTTAATAAACCAACCTATCAAAATTCAATAAAAGTCCCCAAAGTTGTTAAGCCAACGAAAAAAAAGTGTTATTTATTTTCAATCATTGGGGACTGGTATAATAAACAACCCAATGTCTCCAATTTCCCCTGGTGTGTCTGTTTTATAGTTGGCCCTAACTGAAAGAAGTAAATATTACCTTGAATTTGAGCTTTCATTAATACTGCTGTGGATTCTATCCCTCACCTAAAATCGAAGAAGATTAATTTACACAAAAACTTATTTATTTCAATCTAAGAAAGGTATCCCGCCCTCCCTGCAAAAATATATTTATAATTCCAAAATGACAAAGCAAAGAATTTAGAAAATCAAATGAAAAACATAAGGTAAAAAGGTTCAATAGATTTGTGCCTTTCAAAATCTACAGTTTACAAAATATTTTTAAAAAAAACATAAGATAATTTTTTAATTCTATTATGTAGAAACAAAACTTATACCTACCTATTAACTTTTAATAATATCTAAATAAAAGATTCGTTTAAAATCTTTAAGGTATATGCATGTTAAAACATTCATACTTTTTAAAGCTAGAATGGCCCGAAAATAGTCCAAAAGTAGATTTGTAAACCATGTATGCCTAACTATCAATATAACAGCCTACCTCCATATATTCTTGTTCATGTTTAACTCCAGTTAAAGTTACTCCTAGCTCTTGAATCATTTCCTCCAATTTGTTATGATCAACATCTAAAGAACACAGAGTCAGTCTTCTTGAATAGTGAGAAATCAACTTGCTTCAACAAAATGAATGAACTTTACCTAGGTAGGTATTTGTTCTTCATAAAAAATAACCGGATCATGGAAAGAAAACAAAGTAGCGGGTTTCGTCGTATTTTTACAGTAGTTTTTCTCTTATTTCTAGCCCCTGCGGGGCCTATTTCCTAACACTGCGGACTCAAGAGCAATCATTAACATTTATCTAACCCAACCTAAAATAACCTGCCAAACCCTACTGTGAAAATACGACGAACCCCACTTTATTTCCATGATCCATATAACCTTGTCTAAAACCAATCAAAATTGTCTAATTTGGAGAGAAATAGCAATTAAACAATTTCAGTGGAAGAAGAAGTCTTAAAACACATAACTTAATGTGAATTATGTCTCTGTTAGGTACCAAATATTTTAAATTTTTCTTTTGTTTTATTGTCAAATAAGCTTTTTATTTGCAAAATATTTAATTAGTTTAAAAAAGGATTGGTGAACATATAACCAACTAGCGGAACAATAAATGTGACAGAAAGTCATGGTAAGATGTAATTGTAGAGTTACTGTGCTACTGAACAATATTTACCTCCTCCTTCAGTGTTTGCGGCATGGGCCTCTGTAATGTCCATATTAAACATCACCACCTAATTAGCAGGTATTAACAGATAAGTAGATTTGTAAAAAAATTGCAATCATCCGATCTAAAGGTTAAAATCATTTGTGGAAAAGTTTGCACAGCACAACCAAGATTTAATGCAAGTCTACAAATTTTTTAGGTCAGCTAATAATAGAACGTGTTTATAAACTTTGTGACCAATATAAATAACAGTTCAATATACTCTCCCCCCCCCCTGTCCCTAGAATGAAACCTAATAGTATACATAGCATGGGGGAGGGGGAAATAAAGTCATTACATCATTAGGTGGCTGTTAGGTGGCTGTGAGTAGACTCGAAAAGTCAATCCCCAAAACTATAGGCGAATGCCCCATCAACAAGCTCATCCACCACCTAATTGCGGAGATATTCTTCTAGGATTTTAAGTTTTCATCGAGAGAATGGGATGCGATACTCTAAAACTAATCCACTAAAATCTAATGGCTTCTTCTTGAGTTTAGAGAATACATTGGTGGTTACAATTTATATCTCAGGCAGCCGTTTGATTTTGGTGCGCGGCTTGAATCTTTTTTTTTAGCTAACCCGGAGCCGTTTTTTAACGTTTTTTAAAATAACGGCTCCAGCTCCAGCAAAATATGGCGGCTCCACAACGCTGGTTTCGGGACAAAGGGAAAAGTAGTTTGCGGGTAAAATCCGTAAAGGTGTGTGTTTTAAGGCTCAAAAATGGTAGAAGAACGATAATATTCACTAAACATGTGTATTTCTTATTGAAAAAAACTCTAGACAAATTTTTTTTTACAAAAGTTTAACATAATTTTTTATTGTTCTACTACTGTTTTAATTTAAAACACAAATTTTTACGGATTTTACCGGCAACTTACTTTTCCCTCTATTAATATTTATCTGTTTATTCCTGACCTTGGGGGTGACTGATGACATTTTATTGCTGAAACAATATCTGTACACGCCGTCCGTCTCCGCAGAAAAGGTGTATTTTCCATTTGTTTCTCTTTCACCCTGGTAACAATTTTATATTAGTATAGCAGCTACTCTATAACTATACTAAACTATTCCCGTAGGTCCAATCGTGTAGGATATCATAAAATGCAAAACAAGTGATAATGACTCACTTACTTACACACATTAACAAAATAGGTACCTAACTTTTGTAAACTTTACCTAGTAAAGATTTCACAAAAAGTTTGGATCAAATTACTATATTAGAGATTCCCTTTCACTGTTAATATGTAAAGATTAACTATGGCTACATAGACATATATGATATGTATTTGTCCTGGTGAGAATAAAGTTTATACCTGGTGAATTGGTTTAGCATCAGGACCCATAATCCTAACATCAATGTCTAAAAAGCCCCCCTCGGCAACTTCAAAGGTAAGTCCAAGTTTGGTGCCAGCCTTTACTTTGTCGAAAAAGCACTCCTCTGAGTTTGCCCCCACTTCCACAAAATAGCTCTAAAAGTGAGAAAATAATTTTAAGTCCTTAAAGAAAAGTAGGGTGCTTTCAGTTAGTGACTAACGAGCACAGAAACCCCTTTCCTTATTTCAATATATATTGAAAGTAATCGAGTATTTTTCCCTTACATCTAACCCCTGCGGGGGGCCCGCCCGAACCTTGCTGGGCTACACAGTACCTACCCAATATAACCTAACCTAACTCCCCCACCCCCCAACTGGGCACTTTCAGGGACCAAAGGCCCAGGCTCACAAAACTGGTTTTAGTTCATAATCTTTTTATTTTAATATTCGTGCATAATTGTCTGTAATACTATGCTTTACATGATTTTTCGTAAGGCTGATAACTGGTTCTAATCCAGGGGATATTATAGGAAAGACAGTAATTTAATGATAAACCTACCTGACTGTAAGATACCATAATAGATAATATCACAAAGCTGATTACCAGCATTTTAATCATTATATACAGGGAGGGGTTAGCGTGTCTGAAAATTATAACAGTACCAATAAAACAATTTAACTAATACCATTGATTTTAAATCTATATATACATACATATATATACTGCAAAATACTTAAAATTTGGAATCACATTGCTGAAATAAAAATACGCTAAGTAAACTAAGATAATAAAATTAAGATTTGTCTTTTACAATATCAAGAGAAATGTCAGACTTTCATCTTCTATAAAGTTTTGATAATTCAATAGATTAGTAATAATTTAATTACATAAATACATTTCCTCTAGGTAAATGTTAGCATTTTAAAATAATTAAAATAAAAAATATTCGAGCTTTTAGATATTTGTTATTTCCCTCTCAAATAAAGAGGTCCCAAGATCGTCTAAAAACCTAAAACACATAATAATATCTAAACACACAAACAAAATTTTAAATAAAACAGTAAAAATATAAAATAATGTAAATTCATAAAACACTAAGGGTATGTTTCATATTAGGGATAATGGTTATTGTTTATCAACCCATTTGATATTGTGATCCATAAATTTTCAAGATTATTTGTGTGAAAAAATAATTGAATATTATTAGGATTACCAATTTTTAACCTTATCCTTAATATACATATATGACATAAAAACACAAATAAAAAATTAATTCAAAAAATTATCTACCTAGTGGTGGTTGCTATTCAACAACATTGGATGTCATTGGATTTTAAAACAAAAGTTGAATATAACAGATTATATAAATAAATATCTATCAACCAATTTCTTTCATTGAATTTTTTTACAGTACCTATTTCTCTTCTTTTCTATTGTAACAAAATTTTATTTTTATACATATTACAACTATCAACTAAATTATATCAATCACACAACCTGTAGGAATATTTAAATTTTCTTTATACCTAAATGTTTTAGTCAGATCTTAGTTATATTATGAATAAATCTATCTGTAGTTATACACAGAGTATTAAACTTTCATATCACATTTTAAAAATATTGTTTTCTTTAAGAAAACAGTAAAACGCATTAATATATAAATATGGCAATAGTAGAAGTGTTTAGCAAAATAAATTTTTCTGAAATTTTAAATGCACAAAAAAGTTATAACATATAAATACCTATAAAATATTAAAATAATACAAAACACTAAGTGATGGCTAATAATCATTAATATCAGGGACATATAAACAGATGGACGTTGGTGTTATCAATTTGTAGGCAAGCAAGCAAAAGTGTAAGGACTCAAAATACAATTTTCTATTTTATGTCCCTGATATTAAAACATTATCATTAAATAAAACATCTAAGCAAACATCTCACATCCCTTTCTATCTCCATAAAGCTTTTGAATTTCTGGATAAATTACCTTTTTCAACAATGCATTTTGTGCTGACACTTTTTTGTTCTCCACAATTGATTTGAGCTTTGCTTTTGTCTTAATTCCAGGCCTGTGAATAAGGAAAGCGTTATCCAAAATATGAAACTCATAATCCAGCAAACATAACCTGTATCCCTGGGACATTTTATCAGACCTTCCCTCCCAGCTTAACCGTTCATCATACCAAGGTTCTTCGTTGGTACCGATGTAAATAGGTTCCCAGTGTTGATACAGCCCGACTCGCTTTCCAACATGGATCACGCTCATTCCTGGCTTTACGTCTGATTTTAGCCACTCCTTGGAATATGGAATCTTATGGCACGACGGACAAACATGTTTGTGGAAAGGAATGACAATTCCTTTGTCAATCAATTTCACCAATTCATTCTTGTCCATGGGTAGGGTGGAGTTTTCTTCAATTTCAAAGATTGAATTGACAAAAACGCGTGGTTTTGATGGAGATCCAACATTATCAACACGTCGTATCATTTCTAGGAAAGTCGGGATTAGATTAGGACTGGGATAGAGTTCAATATCAGAGGGAAAGACAAAGTGTGTTTGTGCCATTTCTCTTGCAACATTCCTCGCAACATTAATAGGATACACCATACTATTTTCTTTCTTAAATGTTTGAAAGTCTTCTCCATATCCAATAAAGTTCTTACAATCCGGAGTTTTAAGTTTCAGGGCGTCATATTGAATAATATTGTCTGGAATATTTTTCAGTTCGAAGTAGATGTGAAATGTAACATAATCTTTGACCAAATTCTTTCCTGTGCATTCCCTGTAGTAAAGAATACTCTCAACAGTTCTCATATAATCATCTCCAGGGGCGTAAACAGCCAGTGATACTGGTCCCTGCCATCTTTCTAATAGAGGTTCCAGGTTATCAAAGAATGTAAAGTCACTATGTGTTGTGTAGGTTATGGTCTCGTTACATTGGAAATCTCTGTCAGCAGGAGCATAATTGTAGAGCACCCAGAAGTTACCACGCACGCCCTGTTTAAAACGTTTGTCCTTGTCATAGCAAAGGACTCCAGGTGCAACTTCTCTGTAACTCAAGCCAGCACCTAGAATATTTAAAGGGGTAAGTCTAACTACTTAAAAGTGAAAAAATTCAAGTGGTTGATACCTTCCTAACTTTTAACAATCACAGATTTAATGATTATTGGCGTTATTAAAAACTGTAGGGACAGAAAATTGTTTTCTTTCAATTATCATCATAAAAGATTAGGGATGGCAATCCGTCAAATTTTTAGACCGGATTTGGATTCTCCAAAAAAAGGCGGATTCCCGCGGATTCCGGATTTGGATTCTAGAAATATCTTAAAAGACTTTTTATAAAAAGTAAAAAATTCAAGTGCTACATATGTCCTAAAAATTAATGATCTTGGTGTTCTCTATAGCTCACTTCCGAGAATCTTCAAAAAGGCGGAGTTGAAAGAAAAAACTCAAGACGCTAATTTTAGCCTAACAATTAAGAATCCGAATCCGCTATTAAAAAACGGATTCCGGATTCGAATTCCAAAATTAGCTAAAAATTGGGCAGATTCCGGATTAGGATTGCCAACCCTATAAAAGATAGTATTCTAGAAAACAATCAAAACTAAGAAACTAAACAGAAGGAGGATGTTTGGGTGAGCGCGCAATTGTTTAAATCTGTAATACATGAGCGAAATGCTCTTAATTGTCTAAACATTGAGATTTTATACTAGAATATTGAACATAACCCCAATTACCGAAATTACCTGAAATCTTATTATTATCCACAAGCTGATTAGTTGTCTGTAGATCTGTCTTACTCGTTCCCCCATGATCACGGTTCCAGGTTATATCACAGTCAAAGACAAAATTTTGAAGAGGTTCCGAGTTTTGTGCTTGATGTAGCGGTTGAGCCGGTAACATTGTTGTGTGATAATTGGGGCTGATAGCGGACGGTGAAAAGGTTAGGTAGATCAACAGGAAAAGGTTTAAGAAAAGGCTGAATATAAGGGCCGCCTTATGGCTGCTAGGTGCAATAGTTATCATCATTTTCCAAAATTTTTTTTTGATTTGAGTATTATTGGAAGATTTTGAACTAGTTGGGAAGATTTTATTTTGTACAAATCACGGGTGTATTTTCAGAACCATAAGCTAGCTACAGGGTGGAACCATTATCTAAGAGAAATTTTCATTTTATATCTGAAAATAAGAGGTTTGTTAAAATTGTATGAGTGCGCAATCGAGCTTAAAAATAAAATATGTCAAGAATGGTCTAGCTTAATTGAAATAACAAAAATATTTTAAAATACCTATTTTAGATTTACATTCATAATCATACAAGTAAATATGCCACGTAAAATAAATTTTACATTCTTAAAAATTGTGGTATCGTTGTACGTTAACATTAATGTCATGCTTTTTTGCTCATAAATTATTCAAAAGCTCATTTCACAAATTTCGTGAACTTTAAAATAAACAAAGCATTATAATCAATAATTGATGTATTTGACATATAGGTGTTGTTGTTCTAGTGGTTTATTCATTTTACAGAAACAAATCATACATAATATAATATATAAGAATAATGCAAATTGAACCAAAAATAATAAATTAGATACATGTTAGTAGGTTAAGGGTTAGCAGTTTAGATAATGATGATTTATTTGGTTTGATGTTTGAGTTTGTTGGAGTTGATTGGTTTGCTGACATTTAGGTCTATTAAAAGAAAAAAGAATTAAATTAAAATTAAGAATTTAGTAAAAGTTTCTGCTTATTCTTACGTGTTTACATATTTTATAGGCTTATAGTAAATAAGCATTTTATCTAAAAATATTATAATATTCAAATTAAATCAAAGCATAAAATTTTGTAAAATGTAATTAATTTCAGTTTAATATTAGAATATATTTTATTTAATGAGCCAAATGAAAACTTAAAGTTTTATTTTAGTTTTATTGAAAAAATTAAATTTAATATTTACAAAAAGCCCGAAGCTGTACACTCATTCATAATAAGAATGTGGCCAAGTATTTCTCTACTTTTATTTTGATATCAGATATTGACATTGATTTTAATATATTTTTAACTTATGACATCTATAACAAAGGTTTTTTTTATGTTTTAGACACGTTTTATAATAACTAATTTCAATATAATATAAGGAAAATATAAAAATAATTGTTATATATGGTGACCTGTAGTATAGAATATTTTGGTAATCAGCTGTTTTTAATTCTCATATTTAGGATCCGATAAACAAGTCATACTATTATTTGTTTTCTTCAAAGTTGTTTTCTACTTTTGTAATAAGATAAGAAAAAGGAATTGATAAAACTGTTTTATTTCTTATTAGATAACATTTAAATAAATGTATTTTATAAATTTTCTATTAATAATTAACTAACTTCTAGAGAGAAACCATATTTCAAATTACCTTAAACGGTTGCGCTCCGAGCCATCAGTGGCTTCATTATTAGGAATTAGGTCCCAAAATCACTTCTTTTGATACCAATACAAAGCTTTACTGAAAACCATAGCATAGTCGGTTCAGTCACTTAGTATAAAATTATTTTTGGAGACTAATATATACCCCATGCACTTTTGTTTACAATTTTTTTGTATCTCAGAAATAATAAATCTAAAGGAGATTAAAATATCATATAATTTTTGGAAAGAATACCTTTTTCATCTTTATAATTTTGTTCTTTATTCTAGTAAAAAAAAGGATAATGTTAATATAAGAGAGTGACGCGCGCGCAAATAAAATGACGTTGATTTCCATAAACAATTTATAATTGAACAATAATTACATCATATAAAAGTAAAAAATATAATAAAAATTTCAGTTCAAATTATAATTTTGATGATAAGAATCATAATTTAGCAATATTTTGAAAATTTCAAACATTTTCATTGTAAAAATTAATTGTTTTTCTAATTTTTTAAAATCTAGGAGTAATAAAATATTGAAATGACTGAAGGAGAGGAGAAACCCCCAATAAGTCGGCCAGGAGCTTTATATTGCGGCCAAGTAAGTATTAAAGTTTAATGTTGTTGGGATAAATAAACCAAACAAACAAGATTGTTCGATTGTTCAAATAGTTTTGCTAATATACAACAATGTACGTTGTTTGTTAATGAACCAGAGGTGGATTCTTAAAAAAAATTTGCCCCACTAATAGCTTATTTGGGCAAAATTGTTTTCGTGAAAATCCTCCAAAATCACATAAAAAATCTACAAAAATTTAATAAAAGCTTATGTTAATAACCCTTCTATGATTTCGTTTAATTTTTGTAGATTTTAATGTAATTTTGGTGGATTTTTCACGAAAACAATTTTGCCCCACTAAGCGAATAGTGGGGCAAATTTTTTTTAAAGAATCCACCTCAGAAAGAAACTTTCCATGCCTACAATTTCACTCCATTAAATGGATAAATAGCAAGTCTGAATGGTTTATTTTGATGCATTATATTTCATAGGATTAGGTATATCATATTCTGAAATATCATATAGTTAATAAGTTATTTTTAAAAAAAACCTTAAATATTAAAAATCTAGATTGTATATTCCATTGAAAAAATATGAAATATTGAAAGTAATTCTTTATTTTTAGGTTAGAGATTGGTTAAACACAGTTTATCAAACAAATATGTTACAACTCAGGAAATTTTAAGCTCTTACAAATGCTACGTGCATTTTACAGTTGTGTATTTAAATTTCTTTTCTCCTACTCCTACTTTTTTCTTTTCCCAAGTTATTTAGTAAAAATACGGAATATTTCCTTACTTTGTCCATCACTGTATGTATGTATGTAGCCTTGATTCTCTGAAGTTAGGATTCAGATGCACGAGGAGATTGGAGGTGAGAATCCTTTGACCAATCCTAGATTGTTAAGCTTCGCTTTGCTTTGCTTTTGCCTTTTTATTACTTTGCAGTCTGTAACACAATGGATGAAATGTCACTTTCACGGCTGCTATTCAAGATTGACGCCGGGTTCTAAAAAATGCCTATAGAAATGATAAGCATAATGTAAATACAATTCACTTTGTCCGTTTGTCTGTCAGTCTTTCTACAAAAAAAGCATAAAAACATGCATTAAAGTTTTTATGATATTATACACCTTTTTTATTTATGATCCCTGAAATCTGCTCTTTAACTTACTTTGTCCGTTTGTCCATCCATCCTTGATTTTTTTATTAATTATTGCAAAATCAATAATCAAGTTGAAGTAGTTTTAACGATAAGCATACATAATTTTAAAGAAGCTACTCTTCTAATGAAAAACAAGAAGTTTTTTAAACATTAAAATAAAAGAATGGAGGGGCTTAAATAATAAATAACGACATGTTCATGGGGTGGGGACCCTGTGCCGGCTTTCAATTGGGTCTTTGAATATCAGCCAATAGTGTCGAAAATATTATCACAGCCAAGTAGCTACAAAAGAACAGAAAGCAATTTGCCAGCAGACGAAAAAGGTCCCCACTACTGGGACCAACTAGTTGTCTGGGTTATACATCTAAACTTATACATTTATTATTCAAACATCAATAAAAATCCAGTTAGAATTATAACATATTTTTGCAAATTTATGATAAATCATAATAGCAATTTAAAAATGATTAATAATATATTAATCTATCTTGCGTTACATAATATAGTCACTTCCTTGTTCTTTTTACAACATTTTTTATGTGCACATATTACAGTTAAGTTGTTGCAATAGCCAAAAAAGTTTAAAAACGATTATAATAATTTCTATGTCTAATTTAAACTATTTATTCCCTTTTTTCGGCCAAAATAAAGTAACCATAATTTAAACAACAAATTTTCTGTGGTTAAATGACCGTAACAGTAGTATTATTGACAGACCGACGGACCAAGTAAATTGTGAATGGTTTGTCGTTTTAGGCAACTTTTATAAAATCAGCCGTATATCTTAAATACCATCCAAAAAACGTAGATGAAAGCCATATGTATGGATAAACGGACGGACGAACGGACAAAAAGGCTTACATTTCTAATTATAGAGTTAATTTGCTGCTAAAAAGTATCTTTAAAAATATGCTAGAAAAATTTTATGGATATTTTGTAAAAGCACTTTTTCCATAATTTATCATTAGATGGACCGTTCTGTTTTAGAGATGCAAAAATACATCAAAATAAAAATTTGCATTCTCAATTAATCATAGAGTATTATTCTCAGATTTTAATCGAATTTAAAAACTTTGGGTAATTTTATTGACTTAATTGGGTTGTAAAAACTTGAAGTGTCTTAACTTTTCCACCAGTAATTTTAATCTGCAGAAGAAATATTTTTTTTTAATAATTTATTGTCAACTAGCGACTACGCCCCCTAGAGGCCTCTAGTGGCACTTTAAATATTCTTTTTTATATCTAAGATGTGTCTGTGACGTTGAGTTAAGTTGAACTCTCTTCCTAAAATCAAGAAACGAAATTTTTAAAAAGATTTTTTGTGATTTCTCTTGGGATGGTGGTGGTAACCTACCCCAAAATAGTTATAAACTAATCAGGTACCTATTAGAAGCTACCCTGTTAAGGAGAACCCGATCGGTTTAGCAGTTAGCGAGATTCTTCGGTACCAACAGAAAGATAAACACACATCCTGTTACTTTATTACAAGGATTGTCTTATCACTTAATAAGCTCCATATATTAGACAAAATGAAACCTCATACCCCTTGATTCAAAATTTTCTAATTCTACCTACATCTAAAGGGGGTAGTTCAACCCTGCGGCTCTCATAAACCTTCTTTGGCCTAACCTTAAACAAGAAAATAATTGTTGCTAAACCAATTCAGTTAAAAACAGCAAACCAAAACTGTAAATCTATAGAGTAGAATCCCAACCAGAAACTTTTTTTTATTGTATGATAATATTTACGACTTTTCTTAACGCTTGATTTAATTCCATTTGATTTTTGCTTTAATTATTGTCGTGCATTATCAAGCATATTATATTTTGCAATAGAAATGGAGGGATGGGAAGTTGGTTTAAAAAAATTGCCGATTACCTAATAAGACATCTGATTGTATTGTCCTAATTTGTGATTTACTGACTATTTGAAGTTATCATTCTTTAGTGATTGCTAGCGGTTGAACCCCTAGCTTTTAGGGGAAGGGAAGATAAGAAAATGACTCATAACCAACCAAAGACTAAAATCTAAAAATTAAATAGCCTAAATCCATTCCAGGACCTAAAAAAACCTACACCTAAAATGGAACACCTGATCTGTTCAATAGTTAAAATAGTTAAGTTAAAAACAAAATACCTTATTACTTTTTATAATAAGCTATAAAGATGTTTTATTTAACAAATTTGGTGAGTTTAAAAAATGGTCGTTCTTGTTTAATTAATAAAAACTTAAATAAAATCCCATTAACAAATCCATGTATTCCTGGTTTTGCACGATTTTTTTTCTGTGCGGGAAAAAATGAGGAAGTATAATAATCATCATATGTAGAAAAAAAACTATATTTTCATTTTAAATACCAAAATATGTTTGTCAAAAGCACAGCTTCTCTATAACTAGCATTTGTTCTCCTATTACATGTTTCCTTTATTGTAAGGTAACAGTTTTCTGTGTATATTGAAATATACAATCATAAGATTAATTTCAGTTTAGTTGGCCCCGAGAGACAGAAGGCCCGGGCCCACGAAACATGTATTGATTTTATGATTTTTATTTTAGTATTCGTAAATTTTTTTTATGATATGATATGATACATAATTTTATAGTATTAATGAGAGCCCGTTCTAAACCAGCGGATTTTGATTGGTTTCGAAGCCATACTGAAAAAGTTTTAAAAGCACCTTCTTTTGCTGAAGCTAGGGGCGAAGCACCTCATGTTTTAAATAGAGGGAAGTAAAGAATTAATTAATTTTATGATTAATATATTATGAAACAAGAAGGCTTTAAACGATGATAGAT
>LS053025.1:0-11666 GCA_900241095.1 Acartia tonsa | reverse complement strand
GCTTTTATTTATAATAAAGTTCAGAATATGTACTAAAGGACACGTTACTACGTCAAAAAGATTTAGATTGCGATATAGATTCTAAAAATTCTATTTATGTAAAGATTTAAAGTTAAATTTAAGTATATTTATTATTTATATTGGATGTTGTCATCCAATGAAAAAATAAAGATTCAAAGTACATTTTTAACTATAATGAATCTTTTTATTTATAGTTGAATTACCAATTTCAATCTGATTATTTAGGATTAGCTTGAACGAGTTCTGTACTATCTCCTAAAATTAACCAAATGAAAATTTTTACTTTTCTATAGCTTTTTTAAAATACAGACATACGAAGCTTTTGATAGTACCTGTAAAAAAATACGTCATACAATACAAATGACCAGTAACACACAGACTAAATTACCAACAGCAGGCCAGTATTAATTGACTAATGGTAGGCCAGCATGACGTCATTTTTTATAGGATCTATAAACAAAGAGCTTCCAGATATGCTAGTCAAAAATACATTTATGAAAAAAAATACAAAGAAACACCCTATTAGTAGCAATAATTGTGAATAATTGATAATTAACCTCTGTATCTTCAGCGCAAGAACTAGAGGAGCTTTGCTCTTCTTCAAGTATTTCCTAAAATAATTTCATCATTGAAAGCTTATTGAAAACTAATTTATTAATACCAAATTTGTGCATGATAAAATAGACTTGATTATATGGGAAGGCCTCACTTTTTACAACAACTTAATACTACTTTGACAGACTTTAATGTTGAAAAACATAGTTCTCAATATTAATTTGTCCTTTTTTGTAGCCTTTATGAATATGGTTTGTTATTTTATTTTTTATTTAACATTTACCTTAAAAGATTTAAGAATAGGTTGAGTATTTATAATCAGTCCATCTTCACTATCTAAGCTAAATTTCAAACATTAAACGAGAATTTTTAAATTATTTTAATGAGAGGTTTCGTGTTTTTTATTGGTAAACACAAGGACAGTTTTACCCTTTTAACACATCAACAAAATGTTAGCAATATTATATTTTATATTTTTTTTCAAAAAGAAGATTTGATAATATGCTGTGTGTTTATAATCAGTCCATCTTCACTATCTAAGCTAAATTCAAACATTAAACGAGAAGGATGAATGATTTTAGTGAGAGGTTTAGTGTTTTTTATATGTTATACTCAGACTATTTTGGTACAATCCTCTTTAGATTTTTTTTTAATTTTAAAAATTCTTGGTACCACCTTCCCTCCCTAGGCCCCCTAACCTAACCTAATTAAAAAAACTAACGTACTGGGGGGAGGGGTAGGTATACAAATTTTTGAAATTAAAAAAAAAATCCTAAGAGAAATGCACCTACTTAAATGCATTCATAGACAAGGTGTAGAAATAAATCAATTACTTCAGATAATAGGTAGGATTTTTTTTCTTAATTTAGATATTAATTTGTGCTAGTTTGTGCATGATATCTTTAACCTGTCTCTTGCAAAGTAAAGGATAAAACGTTTTTTTGTTATCCTTGTAGTTATTTAAAAATCAATTTATTAACCCAAAGAAAAAAAACATGGATCTATAGGGATATGACAATGACGGATAAATTAATGCACATTCCACATACACAAAATTACCCTTTTTGTAGATTGCAATTAGTGGTTGAAACGTTAGGTCACTAAACTTTATAAACCAACCAATAAAAACCCATTAAAAGCCCCAAAGTTGTCTCCCCAACGGATAAGAAAACGCTATTGCAAAACTTTGGGGACTAGTGCAATGTCCCCTAACTCTGAAAATAAAACATATAAAAACGCCAAAGAAAATGTTTATTTGCTCTGCTTTCCGCCAAGCCAATATTTATTTTGCAATAAAAGAAATAGGTAAACATTGCAGAAATTTTTTTGCACATGTTGTTTAATGTGCCATATTAAACAAAAAAACAAGGATAACAACATCAATAAGTAGCAAAGCACTAAAATTCATTAAAAGACAAACAGATAAAATGAATTATAGCAGTGCTTCGGAGCCGGGAGCCGTGGAGCCGCCATATTTTGCTGGAGCCGGAGCCGTAATTTTCGTTAAATAACGGCTCCGGCTCCGGACAAGATAAACAAAGAGATTTTTTATAAATTATAATTTGGTAACTCTGTTTTGTCATGTGCAAATGTCCCTTTTAAGTTTTTCAAGTCCATTTTTATCAAAAATTGAACTTTTAAAACCTTCAAAAGTAAAAAAAATTAACGTGGGGGAAAAATATGTCGAGTTTTTCTTGATTTTAGGTTGGAGCCAGGGGCCAAATACGGAGCCGCCATCATCACAGACAACTCCGCGGTGCTGGAACTGGAGCCGCACCAAAATCAAACGGCTCCGCATCGCTGGTGAAAAGCTTTAAAAAAGGTTATCATTGTACTTTATTAAAAGCAAAAATAGTAAATTAATTATGTCACCATCATTAAAAGGAATATTAAAAGTTGGCCAACTAAAAAATATACACTAAAATACTTTTATACCTTTAATTCTAGTAGCATTTATTCTAATAGCATTATACAACATTTCTTGTCAGTCAGTCATGTAGAGAAGTGGATACTTATAGATGTGCTGTAGATACAAAAACACAAAAATGGCTAATAAGAAACATTATTATGTTTAAACTTGTCTGACATTAATTAGTAAACATAAAAAAGTACACACACTAGAAAAATCTATGTGGCTAAAATTCTTAAAAAGCTTTGGATTTAGAAATAATGTACCTTGAAAGTCGTCTTCCAGTATTATTTCCATAGAATTCTGGTTTGATTTGGTTAACAACTGAATGTGGGAGCTTGTCAAATTAGTGTCCTCACTTAATAATCCATTCAGCTTTAAGGCCTAAAATTACAAAAATGTGCTATAAGTATTACATTTCTTTCCTTTGGTTATACCACATGATTAGTATTACTATAAAGACTCCATAAATATTACAAAATAATAAAAAAATGGATTTGAAATAGAGGTATGGGAATGACCAACATTTCATAAAAGTATGCTATTGCAAATACATATATATAATGTATGCAAACTTGCTAATTCATGGGTGATATAATGTAAGATTTCAGGAATACGGTTTTGCCAACAAGCGAATTAAATCTAAAATATTATTTGGGGGGCAGGTAAAATGGTCGTGGTTGGATTTGCCCCCCCTCCAAAAAAAGAAAAATATTATAAAGCTCCAGAAACCTTTACAAGCATTTTTTTATGTTTTAATTTAGTTGTAGATTAGCTAGATGTAATTTCTTAAATAATTTGTAACTACAGTTTCACAGACAAGTACGTATTTATAAAGTAGCGCTGCTGATAAAAATATTACCATTGATGGTCTTTGTAGATCATATTCACACAGAGAATCTCTGTCAGATTCTTTCCATCTAAAAAGACAAGATTGATTATGTTCATATGCAAGTACAAATTCAAATTGCGTGGCTTGTATTAATAGTAAAAAATGTAATGCATTAGAACTGCTATAAACTCTAGTTTTTGGAAATGTAAGAACCATTCATTTGCTACATATAGTTTAGAAGGAATGTGGTTAAATGTTCCATCGGACTTAAAACTTGACTTGCAAGTAAATCATTAAAAATCAAAGTATACAATAAAAATACATTCTAGTGATAGTAGTAAAAAAAATTAATAAATGTCGTTAGAACATCTTTAAGTCTTAGTTTTGAAATTATGGGAACCATTCCATGCATATAGTTCGAGAGCTACGTGGTAACATTTCCCTATAACTAATTATTACCTAAATCTATTGACAAGACATATCAAGAACATAACAGAAGCAAATACTCCAGCCACTGTACCACCTCTGATCCCATTCTCCTGTATTGTTTAATTTCAAAATATTAATATTATCATTCTTCATTGCCCGTTTTATTATAAATTCATGCACTTTAATGCTTTTATACAACTAATCAATTATCAGATTTTCCAAATCATGGTAAATTAGAATATCAACAGTGTAGGCATGATCGTTTTATTAGGCAGGTTAGAATTTTCTTATTGATTTCAATATTTAAGGGTGTTTAATCAACACCATCCCACCCCCCTCAAAATGTAAATTTTACACCCAGGCCAGGGTAAAAATGTTTATGGGTGAATTAAAAAATTCTCACCATAAAAATGAATTACTCCCCTATCTGTTTTTTAACCCCAAAAATATAAAGCTTGGAATTAAATTATTACCTCGTATTGTTTATAATAGGGCACTTCTTCAATCATGTTAGAGGTTTTACACGTAGTCATATAGGTATCAACACTGTTTTTAAAAACTAACTGCATTGATATTATTAAAACAAGAATGATAACGTCAAGAAATGATAAACTTTTTAATAAATTAGCTCTAAGTCAGATACAGCTTTTTTTGTATTAGCTAAGCTCATTTTCTATTAACCGCGTCTGCTTTTCTCTCTTTTTTTATCGCTATGATACTTTCTATCTTTCTTTGTATCTTATGTATAATCCTTCATTATTTATTTATTTTAGCTTAGTTTGACTTTGTTCATTACTTAGATCAGGTTTGGTTAGGTTATATTGCGTTCTGAGCAGGCATAAAAAATAACACCCCCCCTTATTTTCAATTAATTAAAAAAATAAGGGGAAAGGGTTTTCAGTGCTCGACAGGTATTTTGTGGGAACGTACCAAAAAAAGCAGAAAGTTTAAAGAAAAATACAAATCTAACATTTAACCACAGACTAATGGATTATATAGAAAAGCTTTGCGTCTTGAATAACCTTCAATTTGTTTCTATACTTTCCTTTTAATTTTAATTGATACCTCAATAAAAACAATAACAAAAAATCACATTTAATAAAACAACTAGCAGCTTCGACCCTAGCCTCTAGGGGCTTTGCCCCAAGAGGTAATTTAAAAGAAATAGGTACCTCTGGTACTACAACCACTAATTTGAAATTAACTGCCTAAAAAAAGTTTAGGGGATTTCTTTTGTTTTTTGGTGGGTTGGGGGTGTCCCACCCCCCAAAAAAATAGCTTAAACCACCACAGGACCAGTAGGTGTATTCCCTGAAGAGTAGAATCGGTTCAGTGGTTACCCAGATCCTAAGTGACATATGGACGGACGGACGGACAGACATAATTCATCTTTGTATTATAGATTATCTTATAAGCATTTTCAAAAAATTCCGCTGCCCTAACTAACATATTATCCCCTTTTTTAAAGATTTCATAAAGTGGCATTAATAAAAAATTAGAATAGGCCTAAGTAATTTGAATGGAAATTGTTTCAAAAGTTTTGCCACACATAACAATAGATTGTATGGTAATTAGAAATTAGTTGTTATGGACTAGAATTAGGATAAACAAACTGGTGCAAATTTGTCGACATGCCCTTTCAATAGTCGACTATTATCTAAATTTAATTGTGATTTTCTAACAGGTATCTAAAGGGATAAATTGATAAACATCCTCAATGCAATGATGATGCACAAAATTACCCCTTCTTTAGATAATAATTAGTTGAAACTTTGACATTTAACTTGATTAACCAACCAATAACATTTATTAAAGTCCCTAAGTCGTTCAGAAAACGAATAAGAAAACTAGTATAATAAACAGCCCAATGTCCCCCCACTCACCGTGACCTAATATTAAGTTTATAGTTGTCATAGCTGACAAATTATCGACAACATGATGTTCTTATCTCATTATAATGACATCCTTATGTAATGATAACCAAACAATAGTTTGATGAAGCTTTTAAGGCAGATATTTTACAAATTATTTTTCTAAACACATATCCCCTATTTTCTTATTAAATAATTCAGCTTTATAACACAACAAAAACATTATAGCAAAATTATATTGTATAAAATTATATTAAGTAGTTATTTCATAAAACTCCCAGATTGGCTTAAGGCTGTTCTATTTCTTGGGTTATGTTTTGGGCTAATTTTCAGTCCCATTCCTTTGTCTTTAATACAAAGCTTCTAGTTTCTAGGGACGAAGCCATTAATGGATTTATGGAATTATATGGAAGTGAAATAACTTTTTGCCAACAGATAAAAACAACACAAAAGTTTGAAAACAAATTAGACTGAAACATGCTACTTTAATCTGTAAAAGATAATAAAAAACAAGTTGATTAAAGTTTTTATTAAAAAATCTATTGAAAACAATAAAGTTCCAAATGTCTCCGCCAGGTGTCATCAATCTAAAATCCCAGAACAGGAAGAGGTTTGAGGTACATAGCAGCTCTGTTCACAAGTATCATCAGATCAGATGTATGCTTCTTTAACTTTTCTATCTGCAGATTTCTAAATTTTATGAAAATGGTTTAAATCTTTATTTTGTAGATTTGCATAGATTAATTTTTAATATCTAGAATTTAACCATTTTTAAAAAACGAAGCCTTTCTACTTTTAAGGTCGATAAGTCCATTTGTCTGAAGCAGATAGCTTTTAATTTTACTTTAGATATGTTAGAATTGTCCTATCGGTTTCAAGCATAGCTTTGTTATTCTTGTAACAGTTAGGTTTTTAAAAATGTTTACATTTTTAAACAAGGATAAAAAATATTGTTTTCTCTATATTAGTTAGCGTTTGCTTAACAATTGTTTAAGCTACACCTTTATGGATGTTGTCAACCACAATTAATTCAGGGCTGATTTAGAAACAAGGATGAAAACATCTTTAAGTAGTGAAGTATGAAAAATCATGGGTAATAATACTGATCTTTTCAAAGCATAGTGGATGCTCATAAAAATGGGAATTCTACTATTATCCACAAAAACTTTGAAGATCGGAACAAAAGCACCAAAGATATGGGGAAATGTAAAAAATCAAAAAAAATTACACCTGTCACTTTCACTTAAATCATCAATTCCATGCACCAAATCTCCTAAAAATAGCATTAAAAAATATAATTGTTCAACAGATTTTAGCTTGCGAATTGGTATTTCATACAATTACTATCAAGTTGTATCCTACATAAATTTTCTGTTCATTTTGATTACATAGATTATTAATAAATTTGATTTTCGTTTTAAAAAAATCGCGGCTTAAATCATATACATTATACAGTGCTTTGTAAGATTTTCTTGCAATTTAGTTTACCTAAACCAGGGAAGGCTGAGCCTCCATAGGCATCAAATTGTGAGGGAGCTATGATAGCATGGCGATACTGCATTCTACGATAATAAATAGTTGGATTTACGCTTGCTGTAGTTACACATGTGCCAATTGATTTGCAGATATCTCTGTCTGATATCTGAGGTGGATTCTTTAAAAAATGGGTTGCTCCATCGCAGGTGAGACAGAAATGTTTTTTTTTTGCGAAAAATCCTCCAAAATTATATAAAAAATCTACAAAAAAAAAACAATAAACTAATTATTATCTTATGTTAATATTTAAATTTTGTAGATTTTAGAGGATTTTTCACAAAATCAATTTTTCCTCACCAGCGATGCAGCGACCCTAATTTTTTTTAAAGATTCCACCTTGGATATGAATCTGAATAGGACTGAATACAATCCTTAAAAAACAGTATGTCTGTAATTCTGTCTGTCTGCACCGAAAGATCTCGCCAACCGTTAAACCGATATGATTCTTCTCGTAGATCCTGGGAAGGTTTATAACTATTTTTTGAAAAGCCGCGAATTATGATTTACTTTGCATTAATTGACTTAACTTCTCTAGGATGATTAAAGTTTAGTTAACTCCACACGGTTTAAAAATGTAAATAATAACCTGTCGGGAAGGCCACCGTAGAGCAAGAAAGTTCCTTCAAATCCCCTAAAACAAAAAAATTAATAATTCTCTCCTCTATTTTATTAGTAAACAAGGATGACAACAGCAATAAAAGCGAAGCTCTGAAATCAGAAGGAAGTGCAAAACTTCTTGTAGAGTGCCCGAACTTGGTAAGCAGATCATAAATTTGCGGCAAAAGTGCATAAATACAGGTTATAATTAAAGGCCTTACTTCCATTTGTATGATTTGATTGTAAAGATGCTTTGCTTAAAATATTGTATCTTTTTGTTGTAGGAAAAATTATTTCAAAATCTGATGAAAAGGATAATCATTGCTGCGCTATTTATTAACATAATTGTCGTTTTTACCCAGCTTATAACAATAACGAATTTAATTCGAAAAAAAATCATGAAACCTATACGTGGTTTTCAGCTTTCGTTGGGGGGCAACACATCATAAAATTGACGACCTCTCCGTTTGCCCCCCAAATATTATTTTAGATTTATTTCACTTGTTGGTTATACCTTATATCTGCTTTAATATAAGCAATAATAATCTTGTACTTTAGTTTCTTTGAAAGATTGAGGGAGGAGCCAATCGAATGTAAATTAAACTGTTATCTATGGATCAAATAACTATTATGACGTCAATAGAATAAGTAGGCCAAAAACGGTGACATCTATCCTCATTTTCCTAAGGCTCTAATCACAGCTACGGGGGCATATATAACTTCTTGATAAAGATAAAGGAACCATGCCAGGCCAGGAGCTTGTTTTGATGATACACTAAGAAATAACCCTAAGATATACTTTTTTTGGATCATGCTGTATATTGAAATATGATTTTCATATTTTAAGTTTTGGTTATGATTTTTATTTTAAATGATTAAATAGTTTTGATTAGTTATTATATTTAAGTTGTATCTTTTATGTACTTTTAACAAATATTATTACTTGTAAAAAAAAATTATTGATCTGATCTGATTAGGTTGTTTATGATTTGCTTGGCGGCCATTTCAATTGGATGGATACCGCTGATTCAGGAAATGCAGGGTGGACAACTTTATATTTATATCCAGGTACAAATAAAATTCAGCATTGTGCTTGCCTTTCTTCAATAAACTTGCATATATTTAGACTCACTGTTGTTTGGGATTTAAAAGTAAAGCTTTCCTATAATTTGCCCTCGTTTTCGCAGTACGTGTCCGCTGGATTCCGCCTTCGCACTAAAGCTTCACTATCCTATTATATAAAGTAGTAAGGGTTTTTTGTCTGTAACGAAGGATCTTGCTAACCGCTGAACTGATATGGCTCATCTCTACAGTGAAGCTTTTTATAGGTCCAGGGAAAGTTTTTAACTTCTTTGGGAAGAATATCTCCACCCTCACAAGAAATTCCCAACCCACCATACAATTTTTTTTCTTATTGAAACTTGAAAAGAGGGGGGTTGGACATTCCTAGAGGCTTATAGAGGCGCAGCCGCGAGGTAATTTATAACTTAAAATTTATTTTCAGTCAGTTGCCTCTTACCTGTCCCCACCCATAGCTGTTGTCTACTGTTTGGCTATTCTTTGGAAGAGAATGAATGAAAAGGTCAGTGTCAAATGCCTTTTTAAAATCTAAATATTTTAAAAACGGTTTTTTTCATAAATTTTAGCTTAAATTGAAAGTTGATATTGAAATACTAAACTTTATAGATCACTTAATACTTAAGTTTTAATTATATTAAAATTATTATGAAAGAAAGTAGATGTGTAAATTAAAATCTTTGCTCATATTATTATGTACTAGAGGGAGCTAACAATGGCATTGAATTTATTCTTCAACCTATACGCCCCTCAATACTTACAAGCAGTATTTTCAACACAGAAATTGGGGGGACAATTAACTTACAGGGATCTAAAGGGATAAGACAATGGCTTACAAATTTATATACCTCCCCTATAATAATACACAAAATTACCCCTTCTGTGGATAAAAATTTGTGCTTGAAACGCTTGAACACTCAAAATTCACTAAAGTTCTCAAAGTTGTTATCCCAACAAATAAGAATATGCTATTATAAAACTTTGGGGACTAATGTAATAAACAGCCCACTATCCCCTCTCTATCTAATTGAATTACCTATCTAAATATTTCATCCTCTTTTAAGTTAGATTGTACTTCATGGAAAAAAATACAAGTAGATCCTTTGAATCTTCTCTGAAACGCTTACCCTAATCTTCAAAATTCTGCCTAAGGTACTTCAGATTATCATCATCTTTATCTATTTTCTTTAGGGTGCTTTCTTTGGTCTGATGTATGGTCTCTTGGTTGGTATCATCAGAATGATTCTAGACTTCAGTTTCAAGGAACCTAGGTGTATGGATTTGGACACCAGACCTTTCATAGTAAAGGTAGGTTTTGTTTGTTTAGTCAGGTATAGGTTTGGCACCTGAAAAATTGGGATCATGGAATGAAAACGAAGTCGTCGTGTTTTCACAGTAGCTTTTATCCTATTTCTAGCCCCTGCGGGGCAATCATTAACAATTACCTAACCTAACCTATCAAAAGTTACTGTGTAAATACGACGAAACCCACTACTTCGTTTTCTTTCCATGATACAAAAATTGTATATCAAATTTAAATTTAATAATTCTTTAAAATCAAAGATATTAGGTATTATTGTTGGCAAGATAGATTTTCTTCAGATCATATTTCGCTTTATGATTTATTTTTGAGGAACACTAAAAATCTTTGCTTCTTATTTTAAAAGAAGAAATTTTTTAAAGAAGATTTTTCGGGTATAGTCCCTTTCGTGGAAACGCCTCTTCAGGGGCTTTTTATCATATTTTCACAGCAGCTTTTGATAGGTTATTTTAGGTTAGGTTAGATGATTGCTCTTTAGGGTTAAGCAATTGGCCCCGCAGGGTTAGAGCCTCCCGCAGGGGCTAGAAATAGGGGGAAAGCTACTGTGAAAATACAACGAAATGCCCCTTAAGAGGCGTTGCCATCAAAGGGGGTATACAAGATTTTTCCTTAAAAAAAGTTAAGCATTTCATAAAGTAAGATTTTTCTTTAATTCTATTCCAAATTAATGAAAACTCAATTAATGTATAAATAAAGGTTTTTATTCATTTTTTTAATTTCAGATCCATTACATGTACTTTGCCGCGTTTCTGTTTTTCTCAACTGCATTAGGTAATGGTTTATGTTCTTTATTAAATTATTAGCGGCTACGCCCCTAGAGGCCTCCAGGGGCATTTGAAGTCGGTTAAGGGAAAACAATCTTTTGTTTATTTTTAACTAATGGACGATTTCTATGGGCTACCTTCCCCCAAAATAGGTAAAAACCTTCCAAGGACCTATGAAAGCTACATAGTAAAGGAGAACAATATCAGTTGAGCGGTCAGCGAGATCCTTCGGTTCACACAGTCAGACATCATATTACTTTTAAATAAGGATTTATTATCATTATTTTTTTTAAAAGAATTAAATTTTAGTAAGAAAATGGCAGATTTTCGGGTTTTTTTTAATTTTATTAATTTTTTGTTTTAGTTACTGTTTTAATCAGTTTATTGACAGAGGCACAGCCAGAATATATGGTAATTTTTCAGGGATCTAAAGGGATAAGACAATTGCCGATAAATTGTTGTACATTCCAAAGGGTAATACACAAAATTATCCTTCTGTAGATTATAATGAAAAGTTGAAACGTTTGGACGCTTAGGTGAAGTAACAGACAGCAAACCCTTGAATTGCACCGCCTTTGTGTGCAAGTTCTAACTGTGCATGGATAATGATATGAGTTGGGCCTGGTATTCCTTTTCATCTCCCTAAAACAACACACTTAAAAAGAGGGGTGATGACTTGACCTGTCTCCGGGGGGGGGGGGGCCCGCGGCCCCCCCGCCCCGGGCGGGGGGGGGGGGTTAGGGGGGGAAGCGGG
>LS053021.1:0-15103 GCA_900241095.1 Acartia tonsa | reverse complement strand
CGATCACTTGCGCGGCGGTAATATAATGTATTACTTTGGGTTTTGTTTGGCAAGTCTTCCCCCCCCCCCCTCCCTCCGTGCCCATTGAGGCTAGGGGCACATCTAATAGTATAAAAGACAGCAAGTACTTTAACTATACAATACATATTTTATATGATCAATTAAATATTAATTAATAATAATTAGGTAATAAGATGATGTAAATTTAATAATTGATGATTTGTATTGGGTTAACTAGAAGATTAGATCATTTGTTATTATAAACCTAAATAATTGACCAAGGAAAAGTTTAAACACTTCTAGTATGGCTTCGAAATCGATTAATATCTGCAGGATTAGAACCGGTTCTGAAAAATCATATATAACATCGTATTACAGGCAATTTTCCACGAATATTAAAATAAAAATCATAAAATTAATACCAGTTTTGTTAGCTTGGCCCTTGGGGCTAACAAATGTATACACAGTCGAGTCGCTACAAAGAGCAGAAAGCAATTTTCTAGCAGAAGAAAAAGCTCCCCACCACTTTGGCCAAGTAGTGATTGGAATATACACAGGGGTGTATATTCTTTAAAATTGGCCCTGCTTAAGGGGGGGGGGATAAAAAATATGTGATTGGAAGAAAAACGTAAAATTTACAGTTCTTTTAATATTTTTCCATTTCCCCCTCCTTGGTGGAAAAAAACTGGGGGGGGGGGGATTAATAAAAATTTTGTAGCAGGAGGAAAAAATCTTGTGCAGAATATACACCCTTGATTATACATCTATACATAACATAACATTTATTGTTATAAATACCAAACCATATTATACAAGATATTACATAAATAAATGTTATAAGATGTGATGTCATTCTTTGTTTAGAATGCAAATATTGAAATATCCAATATTCATAATTTTTTATTGAAAACTTTGCTTTATTTGTTTCATCTGACTATTATTATGTAACTTATTCTTATTAAACATATATTAAACTATAACAAAGAATGTAAGGGGGGGGGGGAGTAATATTATTATTCGTATTTTAATAAATGCATACCATAGAAGAGAAAATATGTTTAAGAAGAATGCCTGCTTATGCACTTCAAACCGGTGCAACTTGTAAGTTAAGAGGACCTTTGTGCACAAGAGTGGTTGAAACAATTGTTGGTTTGCTTGCAGGGGTTTGTACAGGGTTTCACTGGGAGGGGGGGGGGGTGGTGATGCTTTATGGCAGTGAAAAAAGGCAAGGTAGGCCTTCCAAATTTAATTTAAAGGGGGTGTTTCCTAACGACTTCCAAGCTTTTTTTATTAAGAGGTTTAAATGACAGTTTTTAAAGGTTTGAGGGAGGGGGGGGGGTAACACTTACTTACACTTGTCCCCCCTTGGAAGTCTATGCTGTTATATTTCTTTTTCTCTCAATCTTTAGAATGTTAACATATTTCATATTCAAAATTAAAATATATGTTGTATTACAATATTTTTTTAGATGGTATGGAGGTATCCAACTTGGACCTGATAGATTCAAACACATTAATAATATGACAAGGTACGTTAGTAGCAGCAAATTGTGTGATCCGGATCCGGATCCTGGGGTATAAATTTATGGAAAAATCTACCTAAATTTAAAGTCACTTACAAATTTTGAAAATCAGACATTCTCGTGATGAGAGCCAATCTTTAAGGTTTAGGTTCAGACTTGAAAATGAAAAGTATTTTTGACTTCGAGATTAAAGAATAAATATTTTTTGAAAAATTTGGTGATTTTATTTTTATTGTCAAGGATCCGGATTTGCACCCGCACTGACCAAATTTGGAGGATCCGGATCCGCATACAATCAATGCGGATCCGCAAAACTGGTGTTAATTATTGAGAAACTTTTCTTCAAGTGTGTCTGTTTGTATGTGCTATCTGTTGAAAAGGATAATGGATATATTATTACTTGGATCATACACCAGATTTTCATGTTCTTTCATAAAGTGATACAAGCAGCGGGCTAAAATAACGATTCTCCCTTTCCACGTTCTGTACCCCATCGCTTACCCTCCCACTGAATGAACGAAATGACCAATAAATGACAGGGGGAAATAGCAACTTAAATTGACGACAATTTTCCCTTGTCATAATATCCACATGTATTCTACATCCATGAAAAACATGCGAACAGAATAACTATTAAGATACAAAATTAACCATATAATAACATAAAAGTTTAGCATCCTGAAATCTTATTTGGATATTTAATAATAGAACTTTTCTAATAAAATAGAAATTGCCTGCTTCAATTAAACCATACAAGTTGAAATTACAAGACTTCAGAAAACTTAATAATCCTGTTGCTAATCGAATAATGAAAAAAGAGTACTAAAATATTTTCTTTTTTTAAAACATTTTATAATTTAAAGTATGGTTAGGTAATGTACTAGGTTTTAAACATTTTAATTTGATGTAGATCCAATCATTAGAATTTTATTAATAGCTTAAATCCAAGTTCTTAAGAAAATAAGCTTAACTCAACTTTTCGTTGTAGGATTTATACATTTGATTATTATTTACTGTACTGTATGTATAGTTTTGAACATACAGTATAGACTTACATACCTTATTTCTCCAATTTTTTTCTTCATTCGATTAGCATTTTTTTTTAGCCCAAGGCTACAGATAATTTGCCTTTAGTTGGTGTTATCCGCAACCTTCCTTTTGAATAACTGCCATTGTGTATCGGATTTTAAAAAAATTTCAGCTAATGACATAAAAAATAATTTTCACGGTAATTAAATGTTTTATCTGCCAAAGTGGATGAATGTGTTTGTGCCTACCTAAAAAAACTAATCGCTCACAATTTGAACCACCATCAAATCTTGAAGATAGACCCAATAAACCGTTCTATAGACACCTTAACCAGATTTCTAACTTAATCTATGCCAATTTGGCATAACAAAGACAGACCCATCTAACATTGAGGCATGACGGCTCTGTCTATTTCTAGTTCTTGATATTTGCCAGGTTTTTCTTTTTGATGCCAAATTGGCTAACATTGTGTGTCTATAGAAAGGTCTTTACTCTTTACATGCCCCATCAAAAACCCCAAACATTATGGGTTCTATTTACAAGATTTCAAGACGGTTTGTTCTTTTTTCTAAAAGTCAACTTTGTCTTAATTTATAATAAAATATGCATTTTCAGCGTAGGGCAAATTTTTCTGAAAGGGCTAGGTTTCGAGCTCTAGTGCTTGGGAAAGGTGAGTAGATTCAAAATTCAATATTGTTTTCTTATTATAAAGGAATGAAAATATTACCTTTGAATAAACAAATAAAGAGACCACGATTTAGATTATTTAGATACGTTTTATATGTTAAATTAGTTAGGTTATAATAAACATCAAGTTTAGCTAACAATTGTACATTAACTTTGTTCTAAAAGAATGCTTTAAGGTGTCTAAAAATATAATAAGTCAGTCATTGTTAAATATTATACAATCCTTAAAGCATTAAGATCACAAAGTAAAATATTCATCACAATTTTTAATAGAAATGTATTGCAATTTAGCTAACAGTGTTCACATTAGAGGTCAACAATTAACAGTAATCAAATGTAAACAAAGTTCAGCTGATTATAAAGCATGGCACAGCTCAGCTAGCTGGGTACAGCTGGTGTGGGATTGCAGCGTAACTCATAATGTTGTCTTCTATCATAATAATACCAATAATTTAAACAAATTTAATTTTGTTACACTTATCGTCATTGCTAGGGCATGATTTGTATTATTTTTTATTAGTGTTGGACCAAAACTGTAAGGTTTATTTTGGAAAAAGTGAAGTGATTGGTTTTTTTTAACACCCTTTATATGACATTTTGCGTTACTTGGTCATTTTTCATCTGATTTTTAATTTTTTTTTAGTTAGATCCATTAGAAAATGCTTTTCTGTCATTCTAATTTCATGTACAAATGTTAAAGAAGTAGAATGTATGTAATTCTGTCCAAATGAAATTTTGAATATCTTGCTTTTTTGGAATGTGTGTTTTAGAAAATAATTGCTAGACATTCTATAAGGTTTGTAAGTATATACACTAAGAGTTATCTTTTTTTTCTCGTCATCAGTTTTCGTGAAATTAATATTTTTTTAACTTTTTGTTTGTTCTTTATTCAAATAAAAATATTTAATTATTTTAAACATAGACATAATACATAATTTATAGTTTTTAGTAAATCAGCTTACATAGATTTGAGATTCATTCTTTTAACCAGAAAGGAGTTATTAATATCTAATTGAAACCTAACTC
Source organism: Acartia tonsa (assembly GCA_900241095.1). Classification (NCBI taxonomy): domain Eukaryota; kingdom Metazoa; phylum Arthropoda; class Copepoda; order Calanoida; family Acartiidae; genus Acartia; species Acartia tonsa. Next base: position 10,838 of record LS053021.1, on the reverse strand, counting down.
CTTCTTTTCATGAAATTAGAAATCCATTGTGAAACCAGAAATTTCTTCTTTAATATTTACATCCCATAATTTCTTGTGAAACAAGGTTGACAATATCCATAAACAAAAGTTGCGCACATACAGGATACAGTTAAAGGACATACTTTCATCTTTAGGATTTGATAATAGAGATGCCTTTCTTATATTTTGTACCTTGGTATCCCTGGTATCATTATTCCTAAAATCAGAAGAATAGAACAATTATATCTTACAAAAAGTTGTTGTTAAAGTTCAAAATCAGCATGTTTTTAATGACCGTGCGTCCTTTCTGGTACCGATTATAGAGCTGCAACTGTAATAGGAATCACCATGCAAAGTTTGAAATCGATAGGAAAATTCTAACAATCTTAAATTACAGATATAAGCTTACCATTACGTACGGACGTACGACCAGTCCCTAATTACAGAAAAGCTTCACTTAAGAAAAAATTCACGCTAATGAGTTTAGTTCTGCTTAATAAATTACCAACTAGTGTTTTTTATTAAGTATCTTAACTTGGTGTCATATTTTCAGAAACACCAGAAATTTCTCAATAGGTAGTTTTTAGTTTTTAAAGTTATGATTTTTCTAGAATAAGCTTAGAATTTCAAGATCTAATTTATATAGTATTAAACTATATTAACAAGGATGACAAAATCCATAAAAGCGAAGCTCTAAAATCAGATGGCAGGACAAAGAAACATTAACAATTATAATTATTATTACAAACTTGATGAGCAGAATAATAATTTACATCTTTTTGGATTTAGGATATAACTATTTGTACATTTCAGGAGAGCTTTAGAAGAATCTGGAATGTTATCCCAAGATAAAACTGCCCAACATAATAAGAAGAAAAAGAATAAGTGACGCAATTTACCTCATGAACATTGCCTGTTTATTATTATAGAGTTTCATGTAATTCCAATGTTTAAAAGGAAGGATGTATGCAAGGTCGTCCAAGATTTTTGGATGTAAAATGAGGGGTTTCAACCGTTCGAGAGGGGTTAATCTAATGTATTTTCAATGTGCATTAACAATTGGTGTCTACCCACTTACCAATATAACCTAACCTTACCTGACCTAAAGAAGAAATCTCCCTCCTACCCCTATTTTTAGTAACTTTTTAAAAGCGAAGCTTTTCTATAATTAGGGTAGGTCCGTCCGTCCGTTACGGATAGCTTTTTTCGTTAATTTAGGCATGTTAGAATTGTCCTATCAATTTCAAACTGTGCATGATGATTCCTGTAATAGTTAGGTATGTTTTAGAAAGCGTAGCAACTCTATAAACGTTACCAGAATGTCCGTACGTCCATTTTAAACATGTTGATTTTAATTTTTTTAACAAAAATTTTTTTTGTGATAAAATCATCCGATTAATCTGATTTTTGGAGTACTGCTTCCTATTACAATAAGGTACAATAGTTAAGCGAAGCATCTCTATGATTAAGTCCTAAAAATGTCAGTATATCCTTAAACAGTATTCTATATTTAAGAAGTTTTGCAACAAATTTACGTATAATTTTGTCAAAACTTATTCATATTTTGTGAATTCAGTTCTGACACTCTTCAAATCTCAAGAGTTAAAGTTTGTCTGGCATACTGTTCAGAGCTTCGCTTTTATGGATGTTGTCATCCTTATTTTCCTAAAAGTAGAGGGTAGGGGCTATCAAGGCTCAAGAGGGTATTTTGTGAGATAGTGCCGGATTTATTTTTATATATCTTGAAAAAATAATTAAGCTTATTGAAAATTGTCTGTTTGAAATGAAGTACTTGATACCACAGTTCTAGAATTTCAAATACATGTTCCTGTTCAACCTTATACAAACTTTGAGAATCCAGTTTTCATCCAGATCTTTTAACCTGTCTTATAAAACCACCAAGTTTTTATACATTTTTGCTATTTATTTAAATCATATATCGGATCCTTAATATATAAACTATTAACAAAGCTTACAACCTTTCCTTTTTTTTTTCATATAAGATTACCTTAGTTTACCTTTTGGAACCTGCAAACACTAAATACAAATTTAAATCTTCCCTGAAAAGAACAGCCCATTCGAACTAGCTATTTACAAATAAATTACTTTTTTATTTCTTAAGATTTTCTCGAAATTATAATTTTAAGACTTTTTGCAAAAAATCAAAAGAAAGATTGAAACAACCTATACTTGATCAGATTTCCTCTTGAGGGGAGGGACCAGCAGTTTTGAAAAGTTTAATCTTGTTAATTTTAGTTTCAATCTCATAGAACAAGAATGAACTGAACATGCAATCAAAACATTTGAACACTATTAGTTTACAGATGGGGAAAGGACTTATTAATACACTAGTCCCCAATGTTTTATGATAACACTTTCTTATTTGTTACCCAACAACTTTGGGCACTTTTGTTGTTTTTTGATTTTTTTGGGATTAACAATGTACATCAATTTATCGGCCATTGTCTTTTTCCTGTAGAGCCCTGATTAGTTTGTACCATACATTGCTCATTATAAGGCGTATTCTAAAAGTATATTATATTAAAATATGAAATTAAAAATGAAAGAATAATTTTGATTAACAATTTTTATATTTTTTATTTACCTAGTCAGATACAGCCATAAGTTTTGTGCTCAATTTATTTGGAAAATATTTATCTTTAATTTTCCTATCACTGTTATGTATTTTTTTAAGATCTTACATTTTTTATTATTTTCAGACTATTTGTTAAAAAATCTAGAAAAATGGCCGAGAAGGAGAAAGGGTCAGGTGTATCAGCTGATCAAATAAGAGAGGAGAGAAAACAAAGAGCTATGCTGGGACCTCTACCTCAAGATTTTCTTAGAATTCCAAGTAAGACGTTGAAGCATTTATTTGGTATAGAATGGGATAGACAAATTTTTCAATATGTTCGTTTTATTACTACACCTTAATTTTTTTAGAAGATTAGGTATTTTCACTAATATTTAGAACCCTTTAGATAAAGGCCAGTTATTTAAAAGCTCTGCGCGTTGGCAAGGACATCCAAGCTTTTTATTTAAGGGGGTGGGGAAAATGAGAGGTTTCAGAGAGGGGGGGGGGGTAATCTAAAGTAAATGCAAAAACGTTGGGGGGTACATACCCCTACAGCAACTCAAAATTTGGCTGGGGGAGGTTAAACCCCCCTCACCCGTACCTTGGATGTCCCTGCATGATTGAACATCCGTACGATGTAATTGACGAGGTAATCCACCTATCAATCTATTTAGTTGAAGAGGGACCTATAAATTCTGAGGACAAGGACCATCAGATGGCTCTAGCCCTGCAAAGACAAATGGACCTCAGGGAGCAGAGACAACACGCTCCACAGGTGAAAAAAAACTTTTTAGGCAAAATACTTTCATGACGGTTTCCCTCTCATTACACCTGTACTACAAACGACCTTTTAGAAATTTTCTAAAAGTATTTCTGTGAATCCTTTCTTATTTAAAAACCCGAAAATGTCTGTGATTGTAACACTAACATTTATAATGTAATATAACCCGCGACCGTGACTGAACGCGTAGCGCATCCGCTCGTCGTCGGGGATCTCAAATTACAGCCTATCACTGCGTCGAAACTAAAGACGTTTAAAATGCATTTTGCAGCTGGCAGACTTTATAGTTCATAGATTCAAGTAAATAATCGATCCTTTGAACATTTTCCCCTACAAATAAATATGTCAATTTTAAATCTTTTTTCCTTTTTCTAACCCTCAAATTTAAACCTATTATTTATCTTGTCATTATTCAATTATTAAAGAGAACTGTTTTCCCGCCTGTTTATCTTTCATAATTTTGGTACTAAACCAAATATTTATTTTTATTTTTTAATTTTTAATAAAAGAATTTCAATGCTCAACAAAATTAGACTTTATGGGGGAAGCAAATGAGGTTTACTTTTGGGGTGTATTTTCTTATATCTAAAAAAAATTGGATTTGGCCTCCAGGTTGTCTCTGGACTGGTAAAAATGAAAAAAAAAATTTTTGGAAGAGTTAGAGTTCAACTTATAAAACAAAATATGCATCTTTTATCTTCAAATTTGTTAATAACATTCAAAAAGATGCATATTTTATTTAATAATTTGACTTCTAACTCTTCAAAAAAAATTTTTTTTCATTTATACCTGTCCAGAACCAACCTGGAGGCCAAATTCAAAAATTTTTTTAAATATAAGAAAAATACACCCCAAAAGTACCTAAACATTTTTTAAAACAACCTATCCTCTCACTCCTAAGACAAAGCCTATGCTCCCTGTTTACGCTAAAGTGTCAGATCCGACCCCCCCCCCTCTTATTTTGGTGCTTTCACATAAAGTGCCTGTTGATAACTAGACCCCCCTCCCGGCCTCCCATTTCTTTTTTAAAAATAAATTAACAACAATAGGGAGGGGGTTCTTTTTCCTTAACCTACCCCTGCAGGAAGCTATAACCCTGTTTGCCTACCCAATACTTAATATATCCTCTAACCAAACTTGACCAAAATTAATTAACAAACAAACGAGGGGTATCAGTGCAAGGTACTTTATGTGAAAACGCCAATCATTTCTTGTTTTCTCTTAGAGGCTGGATAAGAACGTGACTGGCAGGTTAACTATAACTATTGCTGAGGCGAGACTTTCTAAGGTAATATTCTTAAAGCATATAAGATCTGGGAGGGAGGGGACATTGGGCTGTTTATTAAACTAGTCCCCAAAGTTTTATAATTAGGCTTTCTTTTTCGTTGGCTTAACAAGTTTGTGGACTCTTATTAAATTTTGATTGGTTGGTTCATTAAGTTAATTGTCCAAACGTTTTATCCACTGATTATAATCTACAGAATGGGTAATTTTGTTTATCATAATTGGGAATGTACATCAATATATCGGTCATTGTCGTATCACCTACCTAGATACCTACTTTAAGATAAATTTTTAAGACAAGTTTTTGACAAAAATTACGAATTTTTTTTAAAGTCCAAAATTGGGGTGGAAGATAATGTTTTTCTTGGGGAAATTTTTATTTGTTTTTAAAATACAAATAATTTGGTTTCTATCTTCTACATACCTATCCAACTATCTACCTATCTATATTTTTTTTTCTAGAATTATGGAGTAACACGAATGGACCCTTATGCTAGATTAAGGGTTGGACACCAAATCTACGAAACTCCAACGTGTACTAATGGCGCTAGGAAAATGGACAATGGACAGCTTTCTGTGAATAGTAAAATTAATTTATTATTATTTTATTTTTTTGTTATTCGTGAAAAATGTCTGTAACACGATACATGATTTTTCAGTATGGCTCAGAACCAGTTATAATCAAGTAGATATTTATATGTTTCGAAGCCATACTGGAAATTATTTGTTATTGTTTTAAGTATTAAACGCCGTGGTAAAGTCAAGCTTACATAAATGTACATTGTACATGAGAAAATACTGTAGTTAGAAAAATGATACGGTGAAAATATGGGATGCACATTGATTTATCATCCATGTAACTTTAATAAAGTAATATTCATCCCTTGGTAGTTGAAAAATTTTGGGTATACGAATTTTTTTAAGGAAATTAAATTGACCATTGAAATGTGACCAACAGGGAACCTAAATGGAACAAAACAATAAATTGTTTCACAGTGCGAGGAACAAAATACATTGATGTGGAAATTTATGATGAATGTACTTTTTCTACAGGTAAGAACTATTTTAGTGTGATTTGATTCATTTATGTGATGTCGTATACGTTACATTATATTTAGATACTAGCGGCTGCGCCCCTAGAGGCCTCTAGTGACACTTTAAATGTTTTGTATTTTTATTTCAATTATGTAATTAATTTCTATGTTACGTTCAAGTCACTAAGTAAATTTTTTTCTCTCGATTTTTTGTGTTTTCTCTTGGGAGGGTGGTGGTACCCTCCCCCAAAATCGTTAAAAACCTTCCCGGGACCAATGAGAAGCTACACTGTTAAGGAGAACCTGATCGGTTCTGCGGTTAGCGAGATCCTTCGGTACAAACATACACACAGACAAACAGACATCCTGTTACTTTATTATAAGGATTGACATAGATAACGGTATGTTTGTTATCTGTTATCTTTAAGTTGTCTTATGTCCTGGGAAGGATTCTATAGATAAGATTTCAAGGGAGAAAACCTTGACCCTCCCAAGATAATCAACCCTAAACTAGAATACTCCCCCTTCTCAATGATTTTCAAAAAGCTTAGGTACTTTTTGAAACTAAAATCTAAGATGCTGGGTTAAACTTCTCTAACCCCACTTTTTATTGTCCCTACACCTTCTGCACAAACAGAAATCCAGCAGACATCCTGTTACTTTATTATAGGGATTGCACGTTGAAAACTAAAATGTGATGGTATTTTCTTCATTAAAAAAAATGGTATTAATGATTTTTTGGTTTTATAACTTACTCATTATTACGTGTGGGTGGAATCCCTTGTCTATAGAAGAACAATAGAACCATTGTTAAATTTGTTTTTTTTTTCATTTTATTACCAAACAATTAAATTTTGTTAGGTAAGGTTTGTAAAAAAAAATGTGGGGGTTTTCTATGTTTTATAATGTTTTATTTTTGTTAATTACCGGAAATTCTATTCATAATTTTAATTGAAGGTAAAAACGATGATAATTAATTTATATAACTCATTTATACTACGTCGCGCATTTTTTGGGTTAAAGCTATTAGAACATAAGATCCAATTTTTACAGATTTATGTGAATTTTTTCACACTATTAAAAAAACCAATGCTTTCTTGTCATTGGTTTTTATGGTTCCAAAGAACTGTATATTAATGGTGTCCAAAAAGTTTTCTTGTCTTGTTAAATTTAGCTTTCCTTGTCGCTCCCTTTTTTTGGAAACTAATGTAAGATATTTTTCTAGTTTTCATTGGAATGTAAATAACACTGGTAACCAACGATTTATAACTACGTTATCTTGTTCATTAGTTTAAAAAAATTTGGCACTATGGTAAAAACTGTCCCCATCTCACCTCCCCTCGTATATATATTCCTTAAATGGAAACGGTCGATACTGAAAAGGTCATCTAAGATTTTAAAATTCTAATCATTAATATTTCTGACCTGAAGCCTTTGTCTTAAAAGTACAAGAACCTTTTTTATACCTACTAAGATATTTTATACCCAAAATAGAATAAAATATTTAATTTTAAAATTAACTGTGTAACTAAAACTTAGTCTGACGTTATTTATTTTTGTTTTATATAATTAGTATTAGATTTGGAATTATTTATACAATATTATGAAATTATTCATTAAAATGAAAAATTATAACAAGTTTTGTTAGCCCTGAGCAGCCTTGGGCCCATACTAACCAAAGTAGTATTAATTTTACGCTTTTTTATTTCAATATTCGTAGAAAACTCTTTGTAATACATTGTCAGGTATGATTTTTCAGTATGGCTGAGAACCGGTTCCGTCGGATATAAATCGATTTCGAATCCATACTGGAACTAATCCACCGGATATTGATTGGTTTCGAAGCCATACTAGAAAAAATTTATCTTACATTTACTTGTCCTTGATCAAAGACAATCTTTAAATATTAAAATTTAAAAATTAAAAAAATATTTACGATTTTATATTATCTATTTTCATTCTTGATTTGAAGAATCACAAAAGTAATTTTAATTTTATATAATTTTCAAATATATTAAGATAGGTATTTTCTTATTGAAATATTTATATTAATTCAAATAACAAGTTTTGATGTAATTATTGATAATTATAACTGAAAAAGATAATTATTCAAGACAAGAGCAAGTGATTCTAAGCCACTTTCAGCATTGATCCATAGTATTTAAAAACTTATTTAAAAAGACAATGGCCGATAAATTGAACTCAACTTAATGAACAAACAAATAAAAATTCAATAAAAGTTTCCAGAATTCTTGAGCTTGAATAAGAAAACCTTATTACAAAACTTTGCGGACTAGTGTAATAAACAGCCCTTCCTGATATTTAATACAAAAACAATTCTAAGTGCATTTTTGCAATTTTATCTTAGCTAGTTTGACTTTAGCTGTATTGTATAACTACTTTTGCAACAAAAGTAAAAATATATATTACGAAATTGGGGATTTACCTAATACGTTATTTGTGTGACGATATACATATACTTATATACGATGTACTTAAAAGCGAAGCTTCTCTATAATTTAGGTAGATTACTTCGTCCGTAACGGATAGCTCTGATCATAATTCAGGCTTGTTAAAATCGTCTTATGGAAGTAAACTTTTATTAAAGCATAATTCAGAAAGCATGATAACTCTATGACCATTACCCTTAAGTAATAGTATGTTCATTTTAAATGTGTTGTTTTAAGTTCTTATTAGATTTTTTAAAATTTGCTTGCAGCCAAGATACCTAACATATAAACATTTATGTTGTTGTGTGTTATGAACAAGTGTTATTTATATCCAAGTACAATAGATATACCCAATATGTATTTTATATCAAGATAATCCATCTGACTCATTGCAGACAAAAACCATTGTTTATTTTTGTTTATATACGAGATATATTCAAGAAATAGTGGAAAGAATATTTTTGATGATATGATTTTTATCCTAAGAAATTTAACTATTTATAACTAACTTATTATGTGGTTTGTTAGGGGCTTCACATTATACGAAAGAAGAAATTTTCACAATATAATTTACCCAAATAAGCTTTATCCTAAGAAATGCAACAATTCATAGCTGACTCATAATGGGTATGAAATGAAAAATAATGCCCTTATGTACTCAAATCTGTAAAATATTTGGACCAATGACAGGTCTGGGATGTACCTTTACTATTCTCCTATTGGCTGATTTAGACATTATGTCTCTTAGTTATCTCTAATCTAAATACAAAGTAAATCTAAATTAAAAACACTTGAAATAAGCTTCTGTAATATGAAGATTTAGTGTTGACGCTTTTCTATTATATAAAAACTAATTAAAAAAACAATTTTTGTTATATAAGAGGGGTATTTTCTTTGTTATTAAATAACACTACACTACTAAAACAAATATTGAATAAGAAAATAAATAAAAAAAAAATTTAAACCAAGGACAATTTTAAAGCATAACATTTATAAATATTTTTTTTATACTATACTCATGCTGAACAATATGCTTTGTTGTAAAATACTAAACTACAATAGGACCAGTACCTATATTCAATGAAGAGTAGAGTCCATTCGGTTCAGCGATTACCAAGATTTTAAGCTTCTGACGGACGGACAGGCAGACAGACATACATCGTTCTACTTTGTATTATAGATTACAGACAAACGTCTAAATACATTTTAAGTTCGAATATAATTGATATAAAAAACCTGTAAATAATAGGAAATAGTCAATTATAGACAAGCTTAATGATCTATATGGCTTAATATATATAATGGTTTTGCTTCTATTTTAAATTATGTTTCATAAACAATAAATGTAGAATATATTTTTAATTGTTAAAAGGATGTATTTATTATGTAAAATAATCAAATTTGATTAAACAATTATGTAACATAGGTATTTTCTTTTGTTTTTGTGTGTTGATAATTTAAAAAGGAAAATAAAATTCTAATTATATTATATTAAAATCTTAAATAATCATGGAGGTATTTTTTGTAAAATAAGTAAATTTGTTTCATTTACTAAGCAATTATTTTCTTGTTAAGTATGATTTTTATGTAATAATAAAACAAGTTCCTTACTGTCCATTAGAAGCGAAGTAATGACAATAAACTAAGCATAACTTTACCTTAATAAGGGGATAAATTAATGTTAAGGAAATTGCCCAAGTTGTTTCAGGTAAAAAAATTACTGTTGTATTTGACATTATATAACACATTATTTAAGTATTATGTTTTTATATTATAGAATTAAATGATATTATTAAGTCTAAAATTCATCGTAATCTACTGTCAATTTGTCATAAATATGACTACTAGCGGCTACGCCCTTAGACTCCTCAAGGCACACTTGGGGAAGAGGGAAATCGATCCTACACTTTTTATTTAAGTTACTGAAAAAGAACGACTTAAATTTTTTCTGGGAGGCGGGTATATTTTTTCCAGGGACGATTTCTCTTGGGAGGGTGCAGGTACACTTCCCCAAAATAGTTAAAACCTTCCCCGAACCTTAAAGAAGCTTCACTTTGAAGTAGAACCATGTTTATGAGATATATTCTACACACAGTCATCTTGTTACTTTTATATAAGGATTTCTTTTTAAAACTTAAATTGTGAGATATTACCTAGCTTTCTTAACTGTGTCTAGTTTTAATTAAAAAAAATTTCAGATGCGTTGATAGCCCATGCCTCCATACCTATACCTGACAGTGTGCTTTTGGCACAGGTAATTACAATGTTTTTTAGTATAAAGAATGTTCGTAAGTATATCTATTTCTTGAGATTTTCCGAATCATGGAAAGAAAACGAAGTGGCGGGTTTCAATGTATTTTCACAGTAGCTTTACTTTAGGTTAGCCCCGCAGGGCTAGAGCAACTCGCAGGGGCTAGAAAAAGGGGAAAAGTCTCTTTCCATTTTTCGATTTCCCTTATATCTTGTTCTTCAGACCAGTTATGAGGTTTATACCTATTTTTTTATCATAAACTTTTTATTGAAGGAGCTCTGTGATGACTGGTGGCCTCTCTCTGGTCAGGAGGGAGAGGGCAAGGAGGGTATGATACATCTGGTACTCAGTATGCAGTTAATATCCCCCCAGGTAGATAGATAGATAGGAGGGTATGATACATCTGGTACTCAGTATGCAGTTAATATCCCCCCAGGTAGATAGATAGATAGGAGGGTATGAT
>LS053020.1:9984-26555 GCA_900241095.1 Acartia tonsa | reverse complement strand
AATCTTATGATTGTACATTTTTATATTTGTAGAAAGCTGGATATAATACGATGCTAGACATAGTTTTTTCGTATGGATAAGAACCGGTTCCTATCCACCGGATTCAAATGAATACGAGAAAATACTTTAAAATGTCCAGACTTTAGTTGACATTTATGGGGAATTGTTGTCATCACATCTTTTATGCGGTTGTGAGTGGTATCATATTATCTACAAATTTTGGAGTAAAGAGGAGTTTTGAAATTAAAAAAAAAGTTGTGGGGGTAATTTTTTTTCCTGGGCGATTTCTCATCAAAGGGTGGATGTACCATCCCCCAACATAATTTCAATCCTTCCTTATACATATAAAAAGCTTCACTGTAAAGGAGAACCATATTGGTCTAGAAGTTAATTAGATCTTAAAATAAAGGCAGACACACGTATAGACAGACATACATCCTCTTATTTTTATCTAAGGATAAGTTACTGATTTAAAAAAAAATTATCAACCAGTTTAGCTACTTTTGAATTTATACCATCCTTGACAACTAAAGTAAAACATTAAATTAAATTTGTATATTTATTGATAAAATCAAAGCAAAAAACAAGAGTATAAATTATAAATTCATATCATGAGCAATCTTCAACGCGGTTTGTTCAAATCTTAACATTACATTATTATTATTTATTTATTATTAATATTATTATTTATATATAAATTATACATAAGCATTGAATGCTGGAGTGTATATAGATGATTTAAACAACAGCCTTAACATCTAACTAGAGTGAATAATAAAAAAATAGTCCACACTCAAAGTCTTGTGCTAGCAAAACATTATCAAATAGTAATTTCAAACTAAAAAATTTTCTATTACATTGAAATTTTGGGGGTTTATTTTGCTGAAATTCTACAAGGATTTATTTGAATACTAAAATAACTGAAGTTTATTTTTATAAAGAATAATATTAATCTAATTACAAGGAGGTAAGAATGATGAGTGTGGGCATTTAATACAAATTTATAATAACCTTAGGAGTATTAATATATAAATACTCTTTAATATTTAAAAACTAAAGGTATATAGACTGAGTGTATGGGTGGCTGCACATAAACATTCATCATATGTAAATATTCCCTTCTTTTACATTTGTCATAATTATATTCTTGTCATTTCTGTTTATTTTATACAACTTACACCAAAAAAATGGTTAATATTTTTGCTATGCAATATTTAGGTTTTTCTACAATGCAATGTAAGGAAGATTTATTCAGATATGATGATTGTTTCCTAGCCCTAAGAAGAAGATAAATAACTATAAATAATTACACTGAGCAACATCAGGTGCCTTGCCTTTAGGTGTCTTGTCCGCACAGGCTGCTGAAGCTAACCTCCTGGTAACCTGGAATGTTCCAGGTTTATCCAGGGCCAGCCTTCAGTAACCAACACACAAGTTTGAGCAACATACCATGGCAAATGATCAAAGCTGAATTTACTGGCAAAGTTAGATAATCTCTAGTTTTTAGGATCTTAATCATTGTTTAAACATTGAGAAATGTTTGCTATTTGCTATAATTTAATTTAAGAAGATAAAAACAAAAGTAAGTGAAGAAGAAAAGTGGAGTAATTTATCTATTTCTACCAGCAAATTTAGCCTGGACCCCGCCAAATCAATTAAATAAAACTAAATATAAAAATCCACTACAATATAGAGCTGTACAAATACATAAAAAAGAACAGAAAGTTATAAAAAAAAGAATAAGAAAATGTGTGACTCAGAAAGAGGAAGAAAGAGCAGGAAATTTTATAATAAGATTGAGCACTAAATAAATTGTGCTTTTTTGCATCAAATGGCAACTTTTTAATCAATAAAAAATTAAATTACAATTTTTACAAGCATTTTTAAATTCATAAAAAAATGGTACTTGGAGAATTAAATTTTTTTTGTAGAAGCAAACTTAAATGGACAAAAGACTAGAAAAAAGCTTCACAGTTCAATATCATCAATAAATTTCTTACAAAGAAACAAAGATTGTGCACCAAGTACCTTGACAAAATGACTACCAAAATATATAATTTATATTCATATATATGACTATAATATTTATGTTTTATAGCAATGATTAGCAAGTATGTAATTAATTAATATTAATACAAGCTGAATCAAAGGCAATGGCTACCACAATTTGGTTAGATTTTCAAATATTTAAATTTGATTCACAATTAATATTTATATATACAACAGATTTATTTACTAATTATAATAAGAATATTATTTACTACTTTAAATTATACATGAGATACAAATTTTAATTTTTACTTTCTTTTGTAGAAATCAAATGTTTAGTTTTTGGTTCTTATTAGCAAAAAAGAGATTACTTCTGAAATTTAAGAAGCATCAACGATATTACTAATTACAATTTGTAAATATTTGATTTGTACAATTAACAAGTAGAGCAACTGTATGTTAACCTCTGGCGGACTGAATGAATGCCATTTAATCAAATATTATTATTTATAATTAAATACAAGGACAATAATATTGTCCACAAGACAAAACTAGATCTTTGGTAAATAGCTTATATGGATGCAAATTAAGATGGGATATAATTATCTATCAATAGTTATTTATTTTTTAATGTTTATTACATTAGAATATAAGAATTAAATATTCCTAGTTGTGAAAGCCAACCTTACGGTTTTATGAAAATTAGATCTTAATTAAACTTAAAAACTTTTTGTCTAATTAATCATATCAACAGATAAATCCCTTTTTGCATATTTAAAAACACAATTCACAATAAAAAAGCACAACCTTTGTTGAGTTTTTTTGGTTTCTTAGCGCAATGCAATAATAATAATGGCCAAAAAATATTAACAAAAATAAATTTTACATAGTCTTTTACAGTTTTTTTATTAGCATAAATAACCTAAATTTTTGTAAGGTTTTGGTACATGCTAAAATTATTATCGCTTTCATTTTTTTACATGAGGCTATAAGGTATTTTTTTATACTTTATTTGCATAGTTAGAAATAGGCGTTGTATCTTCAAGTTTTAATTGCAAGATAAAAAATTTAACATAAATAGCGAGGCTTTTTTTGAAACATCTGAGCTATACCACAGTTGACCTCGTTATCCTTGTTATTTTATGTGTGATCACAACCGCTTGAAAAATATCTACATCTCTATGTATTTGTAAAAATTATCAACATTAATTTTGTGAATAATAATTAGAGAGAAAACTATAAACTTGTTTGGTCTGTAGGAAACTGGAATACAAAAAAAGTTAATAGTTATTTATCGCATCGTATTATAGACACCTTTCCCCGCTATTAAAATGAACAAATATAAGATAAAAACCAGAAGGCTAAAAAGATGGTATTAAATTTTAGGATTTTTATTTTATAATTCGTGAAAAATTGTCTGTAATACGATGTTAAACATGATTTATCAATATGGCTTAGAACCGGTTCTAATCCAGCGGACAATAATTGGTTTCTAAGCCATACTGGAAAATAGTTTATTTTATTTTCAACTCTATTTTTTGGGGAACAAAATAATGAAGAATAAGAGAGAGAGACAAAGTGGGAGACAAAATTTGATGTCAAAGTTAATGTTATTGAAAGCTTTAAAATATCTGACTTCTACATTTTATATCTCTACAATTCTATATACTTTATACCAATAAAAACAAGAAAGAAATGAGAAAATTTTAAATCTAAATTAGAAAAAAAATCTTTTTGACTAGATTGGGTCGAATAATAGAAAAATCAAATTGTTAGATTTTTTTGTTAAAATATCAATTTAAGTCGTTGGTTACAAGTTTTGTTATGAAAATTGAGCATTATCAAGAATGTGTTGTTAAAATAAAACACATATTTATATTGCAAAATTTAACAAAATTACTTTTTTTTCAATCTCACAAGTTTTAAAAATTTCTGTTATTTGCAGTGATTTGGAACTTTTTTAACAACCTTTTCTTTTGATTCTATTGTTAGAAACAAGCACAACCAGTTTTTTCTTCACAAATGAGGGAAAGAAATAATTTGAGCCAGTCTAAAATTTGTCATTTTTTATGTTATTGTTTTTTTTATGCCAATTTTATGTGATCACGTAGATTGTTTCGGTTTTAAAACTGACCGATTTAAGTTCTTGTTATGTACCAAACTTTTTCTGTCCATAATTTTGGTTCAGGCGGTCATTTTTAACCTTACTTGACCGCTGTTGGAGATCTTTTTTTGGTCCAAATGTTTTTTTTTTCTTGTGTATTATCCTCAGTCTGTTGTATTCAGTACTTTCTTTCATTCTCTGGTTGAACCCAGTTTGGATCTGCCCAGGGCGGCAGCCGAGTCTGGAATTGCCAGTCGGGACCCTGAAAAAAAAACATTTTTATCTTGTGTAAGATTCAAGATTTTTAACCTAAAAATTGAGGACTTTAAAACTGGAAATATTTTCCAACTTTACCGAAATGATCTAATTTTAATAATTTGAGAAGTTAAATTTGCAAATTTATCTCATTTAGGTGTTTAAATTAATATAAACCATAGTTATAGTTAGAGTTATGCAAAATTTGAGAACAAGGGAAGAATAGTGCGAGAAAGAGAGTGTTGGGTGGGTGGGATGGGGGGGGGGGTGAGGGATTTGGCAACTTTAAAGTCCCTGCATATTGAATTTGATCTCGCCTATCCACTCATCCATCCATCCACCTATCTACAGGGAGGAAGGGGACATTTGGCTGTTTATTACACTAGTCTCCAAAGTCTTATAATAACGTTTTCTAATTCGTTGGTTTTACAACTTTAGGGTTCATTTATTAAGTTGAATGTTCAAAAGTTTCAACCACAAATTGTATTCTACAGAACGGGTAATTATGTATGTAATCATTGGGGATGTACATCAATTTATTGGCCATTGTCTTATCCCTTTAGATCCCTGATCTATCTATCCATCCAGTTCATCTATCCAGGTGTTTGGCCGCAGCACCAGAAACCAGAACAAAAGGAGAAAGGTGGTGAGAGTATGAGAGGGGGGCGGGAGGGGTGAATATTTTGCACGGCCAATTTAGGTTCATAATGAAATTATACACACAGAGTTTCTGCATGCATTTACACACACTCACACACACACACAGGTTAAACAATATACACACAAAAACACAAACACACACAAAAGATATTTTGATACCAAGAAAGATGGAATGAGAAGAAATAAATCCCTGATTAACCTGAAGCCTTGTGTTAAAATACAGTTAAAAAGGTTTTTGTCGATTGTATGGCATTTTATAAATATCTTGTTGATATAATAACAACACCAACGTTTAGCAGGGAATATAAATACAAAGAAACATTGTTCTCCAGGTATAAACCTGGATTCTGGAATGCCCTGAATCTTAATAGGATATGCATGCTTGCTGCCAGATATCAGCTCAACTTATCAATCATAAACCATTCTACACATTTTGTCAAGCTATCAAAAAAAAGGATTCACGAAAAAGTTTATTTTGAAGCCATTGAAATGTATTTCTATTAATTTTGTATTTTTAGAAAAGACAAAAATACTTTGATCTAAATATTCTTAAATAAATATATTTTAGTTTGAAGTTAAATTTGAATAAATTTAAGCTCCATATTTTCCTCCTTTTCACTCAATTGGTCAAAAGATTTTGAGATAAGCCTACTTTTCCATTCAATATGTTCCACATATAGATCTGAAAATTGAATAGGTAGGTATACTATATGTTATTTGGTAAATTCTGAAAAATCTGCCAATATGTATTTCCATGCTTAACCTAGCTAAACCCAATCTGTATGTATGTACATATGTTTATAAATATAACAAAACTTATTTTCAAAAAATTCTTTGTTAGAGGATGATTTAATGGAAATTTTATATGATTTGGCTCTTTAACAATCCCAATTTCATATTTTTTCTTTCCCTTATAATTCTAAAGCTAAAATTTGACAATAAAGCTTAAAAATATGTTGTAACAAAATGTTGTTATTCCAAAGTTACTCTTAAATATGAAGCCCAAACTCTGAGATGTGGCAAAATATTTTCCCCCTGTTCTCAGAGATGGTAATGTACAAGATATATTCTTGTAAATATATTACACAGGGTCATAAAATAAATGTATTGGTAGCACAGCAGCTTTATAAATAGTGTATTATATTATCATATTTAGTGATTTACTGACAATGTGCCTAAATCTATCCTTACTTTCATTAAAATACTTATTTATAGCTGTTATTAATGCATTCATAATGCTACAACAATATTTTAGAAATTTTGTTTTGATTGTTGGGTTATTTTCTGTCATGGCACCCTGTTCATATATTTTGGTGTAAATATATTAAATTTTGTGAGAATATTTGCTTGACAGTAACTCTAGGGTTAGCTAGGTTAGGGTAGCAACTAGAAATACAGGAAAACTTACAACATAGTTTTGTTTTTAATTTAAATGATAAATGTTTCTTTTGCACCCAAAAATGGTTGGTTATATTTTTTTGTTAGTTGCAAAATCATAAAGAAGTATGAAGAATATTTTTAAGCTTTAGAAATAAGACTAGAATAAAATGTAAAATGTATAAAGAGAAAGACGAGAAAAAGTTTTTGAATGCATTTCTAATTTAGGCAGTGAGAGAGAGAAGGAGAGAGAGCGAGAGAGAAAGAGAGTTTGAGAGTTAGGCACTCAGAAATGCAGAATACTACTGTGCCAAAATGATCATGCAAAACAACTTAAAACCATACCCATGTTAACAGCAAATTTATAAATTTATTTTGTTTGTTGTAACTCTCTCAGAATTAATTAGAATTTACTATAACTTTGCATATAGACTTTTCTATAACAAACCCAGGATATTTCAGAAGGTCTTTCTTCTATAATCTAGATGTCCTTAATTGGTATTATTTTTAAGCCAAGGCTTTTTTTCTTTCTTTAACTGACGCCCCTTACATTACAACAAAGAAAATGAAACGCCAAAAATCTTCATCAAACTAAACAAGATTTTGAGAATATTAGTTTTGCCAGGACACTTTACACTATTGCTATCCATCCTACATTCAACTTTTACAGGAGAGGCAAAGGCTAAAGTATATAAAAAAGGGCAAGCTTCAAAGGAAATAGGGGTCATCAGATAGTTGCAGGAAAAAAGCAGGCAGGGAGGGGACATTGAGCTGTTTATTAGACAAGTCCCCAAAGTTTTAAAATATATTTTTCTTGTTCTTTGGCTTAACAACTTTGAATTTTGATTGGTTAGTTTATTAAGTTGAGTGTCCAGACGTTTCAACCCCTAATTATAATCTACAGAAGTCGTAATTTTGTGTATCATCAATGGAGATGTACATCAATTTATCGGCCATTGTCTTATCCCTTTAGATCCCTGGGAAAAAAAGAGGAAAACAAGTTAGAGAGAAGCCAAAGGCAGGAGCCAGTAGGGACCAGTTTGGAAAAGAACAACAAATTCTTATTTTTTTCTTGATTAATCGTGCATTTCCTTTTGGCCTTGCCATCTCTCTTTTAATCTTTGCATTAATCAAGAAACAAATAGAAATCCTCTTTTTAAATGCAAAATGCTAGAAGATTAGCATATATTTGAAACCATTAAGAAAAAAAACTGTTTTAATATATGCATTATACAATTTAGGGTTAATTCCATGAATGGGATTTATAATCAAATATAAATTATACATATTATTGCATATAGTAAAAGAATACATAATTTTTTGCATGTCTTTTCTGTATGGCTCAAAAATGATGTGGAAAGTGGAAATCAAGTGGATTTTTAGCCATACTGGCAAGAATTTGGCTGTTTAGTAGAAGTTTATTACAATATCATTGATAGGTTTAAGACAAGTCTTTGTAATATGGTTCTGTTCAAATTTGTATACATCTTATTTATTTCTTATCATTAACTAGCAGCAACGATTCAATTCCCTACAAGAAAATAGTTTCTTTGCCTTCCAAAGATATAAAATTAAATTTTAGGCTATAGCCCACTGTAATTTACCTTGTAAGTCCATGCGTGCAGATACATTATCAAATCCTTGGCCTTTGGGTCCCTGTATCGAACTTTGCACTCGTAACAGTTTGGGTCCCAGGTCATCTTGTCCGGGCTGTATCTGTAGTCAGCATTCTAAATAATAATAATTATTAATTATTTAGTTTTTTAAAGTTAATGCTTAGATCAATTTTGTACGCTGATAGCAAGTTTGGATTTTATTAAGCTCCCACTCGCACTGATTTATGCAATAAGATTAAGGGGGCCATCCAGTCTAGTATTCCATCAACTGATTGTATGGTTTTATTGTTTTTAAAAATCCTATATTGAATGTTAAATGTTTTTTAATAACGATTTGTTTTGTGATGTTCTCACTTTGTGAAGACGAAGAAAGCCCCTAAAAAAATCAGCATGTTACGTCATAAAAACGAGGGATTATCCATTTCTTTTTTAGGGGTTTTATTTCCCACTCCACTCCACTCCACCTCTCCTCATCCCTCATTTTTATGACGTCATTGAGGGACTTTCTTCGTCTTCTCACTTTGACTAATAAATGAATTATTTTTCTAATTTTGTGTTTGTTTTGAAAGCGTAGCTTCTCTATTATTGGTTTGTCAGGGGACACTATTATTATTAGTGATTTAAACATACAGATAAATAAACGAAAAAAGAAAATTAAAAAAAATTAAGTCGTTTTCCAAGTTAATCTCCATTTTTTTATTAATCCTACCTTTTCTTTATTCCCTTTCTATCCTTATTTTCAAAAACGCTGACCTCCGTAATATTAAAAAAAGTTCAAAACTTATTTTTCATTTTATTAGATATAATAATAAGGTTAATTATGTAACATATAAAGTACATATAAATAGGCAAGATTTCCTTATACAATATTAAAATATGATAATATGTCTACCAAAAGTGCAAAACAATGTAAAAGAACAATAAAAAACTTTTAGAGCTATCACAATAAGTTTCCAAATAAATCATATCAAAAGTTTTAATCTTTTTGTACAACATTCATTCTTATACTGTTAACAGTGGATTAATTTTTACAGTCTTTGTTTTACCAAATATCTTTTTTGTATGAATTATTGGATTTTTGGTCTGAAGCTTAAGATCTCAATAGCTAATAAACCGATTAGGTTTTCTATTTCAAAATTTGCATTACATGCGTCCTGTGATGGTTTTAGTCTATTACATTTACAGCTTCAAGTTGGATGGTTTTGAGCTGTATTTTAGCCCCTTTAAATACAGTGCCTTTGGATACTAGAGGCGTAGTCGCTAGTATGTCATAAACATTTAATATTTCATTCAATAGAAACTGCTCTTTTTTAGAACAACTAAAATATGTTCATTATGGAACTGTTATAATATTTAATCGATTAAAAATGAAATGCTTTAAACTAAGTTAGAAATATTTAATCTTC
Source organism: Acartia tonsa (assembly GCA_900241095.1). Taxonomy (NCBI): domain Eukaryota; kingdom Metazoa; phylum Arthropoda; class Copepoda; order Calanoida; family Acartiidae; genus Acartia; species Acartia tonsa. The sequence goes on along the minus strand of LS053020.1, from coordinate 17,148 downwards.
CCCTGAGTTTCCAAGAAAGTGGAATTAAAACGAAGAAAACATTAATCACCATGAATATTTATTTTATTACAAAGTTGGATAAGTTTGGCTGGGTATAGAAAAAGGGGAAGGCAGGAAAAACTACATGATAACAAAAGAATTATAAAGCCAACACTTTATAAAGTTTTGATAGATTACCAAGTTGTTTACTACTCCACCTTATCCCCCCCCCCCAAATCTCCCCCCTGGAAACTCAGAAGAACGGTGAGGTAATGTTTTTTTACACTTTTTAAAAGGGTATCATGTGCTGTACACAGTACATCAAAAATATTTGTTTCATGTACCTATCTTTCTATTTTAAAAGTTCCAAATTCAAAAGTTAAGTTTTAGTTTTATTCTCAGTAATCATTATTAAGCTAAATATGCAGTTATATCTATTTTTAATTAAAAACATGAAATAATAAATAATACTGCAGTTTCATCATAATTCTTGTCATAGGCTGACTGCAATGTACACAATATTCCTTGTAACTTCTCAATTATGCGCATGGGTAATTAGGTGAAGTGAGGCTAAATCAAAGTAACGGCATTGCGCACACTGTTTAAATATGCTGCCGCACCAAACCACATTTGAGAATAAATATGACGATAATAGGACACTCCAAATCAAAGAAGCTCTTTATAGTGTCCATACAAAATACGACGTCATACAATACAACAGATTAATGATAGGCCACTACACAGACTAAGTTACCAATAGCAGGCCAGTACACATTTTAAATGACCAATGGAAGGCCAGTATCATGTCATTTTTTATAGGCACTGTAAAAAGCTTTGTTACTTTGTAAAACCAATCAAGTTCAAAGTGTCCCTTGACCATTGCGTATTCTGCTTAGTGTAAATTCGAAAACTCAGGTCTGTATGGAGAAGACTCAGCGGCATTGCGCATAACGCATTGCAGATAAATTGGTGTTGTGTGTGTACGTATGTAATCAACTTCAAGATTTGTCTTAATATGACAGAGTAGATATGTTTTATGGAGGATGGCATATATACACTTAAGGCCATATCAAAAGAAATCAAAACAAAAAGGTAGACATAGATATTAGTGACATTGACATAGATACAAATTATTAAAATAAAATTTATAAGAATTTTGATAATTTAAAGGAACTTTTCTGTTGATTAAAATCTAATATTTCAAAAATATTTTAAATACTTACACTATTTTTTAGATATTCTTAACTTTAAGTTTGAGAAAAAATTAATTATTTTTCTTTCAGTTGCAGTATCCCCGTCCTTATTCTGATATATGACTTTCAAGTTTTGTTGTAGTATAGTTGTGTTTAATACTAATGGCTGGCACAAAACATACTGCTGCTGTAGAACTATTACAGAGAACTACCAACACATATCAGCACAACAAAACATCACAAGATATAATTGATGTGACAGACTTTATGTCAAGACAGTTACAAAATAAAATTCTACAGAATAATAGTTGGGGAAAGTGTAGGATATGGGTTTTTTTCTACAATTTTTTCACAAGAAGGGAGGGGACATTGGGCTATTTATTACACTATTTATTACGATTTCTTATTCATTCGGAGCTTTTATTTAATTTTTATTTGTTGGTTCAATAAGTATCCAATCGTTTTAACCACTAATTGTTATCTACAGAAGGGGTAATTTTGTGTATAATGATTTGGGATGTACATCAATTTATCGGCCATTGTCTTATCCCTTTAGATCCCTGAATTTTTCTACAATTAAAATGTTGGCAAAATATTTTTGGACTGATGAAAATTTTTCTTTTCTGCATGAGATAAAAATGAAACAAAATCATTTGAAATTTATATTTTATTGATAAAAATATCAATAAAAATAGAGAACAAATGAAATGAAAAAATAAGATAGGTAAAATAAAATGCTCGGGCACAGTATGTTTGAATATGACATAATTCAGTATTATTTGACAGGGGCAAGTCAAATCTGCTCCCACCATGGTGGTTTTTATGGTGGTCATTTTAAATAAAAAATATTGGGATAAAGATTTGTAAAAATAAAATGTACTAAAAGCAAACAAAAATTCTTGTTATTATCTTGCTAGCAGCTACGCCTCCTGGAGCCTCTAGAAGCACTTCAAGATGATGGGAATGTCGACACCTTCCCTTTCCCCTACTTTACAATTTAGGTTTTAAAAAGAAAAAATATAATTTTTTTTTGTGGGGGGATATATTGTTCTAGGAATGATTTTCCTTGTTAAGGTTGACATACCCTCCCCAAAAATAGTTATGATTCTCCCTGAACCTATAAGAGGCTTCACTGTAAAGAAGAACCATATCGGTTCAGCGGTTAGCAAGATCCATCGCTACAGACAAAAAAGCTTACTACTTTATATAGCAGGATATGAAACTTATATCCGCAAAAACTTTTTTTCTTTCTCTTTTACTTTTATTATAATTCACCTGTCCCTGATTTCAAATTTAAAAATTGGAAATGGTAGAATAAATATAAAACCTTTCATATTTTTGTGCAGCATTTTGATTTGGCAAGATTTGACAGTTTTACAGTTTATGGACAATATGTGAACTCAATTATTACCATATTTTTATTAAATGTTACTCTATAGTCAAACTGCTCGTAATTAAACTTACTTAAAATGTTCAGAGAATGAGAGAGGGGACATTGGGCTGTTTTTTAAACTAATCAATAACTTTTAATAATGACGTTTTATTATTCGTTGGCTTAACAACTTTAGGGACTTTAGAAATTTTGATTGGTTGGTTGGGTGTTCAAATTTTTCAACCACTAATTTTAATCTACATAATGGTTTCGTTTATTGTCATGGGGGGTATATATCAAATTATTGGTCATTGTCTTATCACCTTATATTCCTGTAAAATACTACCTTTTGTAGCAGTTCATCTGTATAATCTTGCTGAGTGGATGAAGGGGCGGCCTCTAGGGGAGGGCGTAGCACCACGGGGGACCTGCAGGGTCGGGTTATCGGGGGTGGACGGGTTATAGTACAATTTCTGGGCACCAGGGGGTTGTTCTCAATACACCCGATGGGGTTGGCCGGGTCAAAGTTGTTGTGATGCACTGACTGAGTTGTCTTGCAACCTAAACAATATAAAATAAATCTTCTTAAAAAAAAATCCATGAAAATTTTCGGATCATGTAAAGAAAACGAAGTAGCGAGGTTCGTCGTATTTTCACAGTTCTTTTGGTTAGGTTATTTTAGGTTAGGATAGGTAAATGTTAGTAATTACCCTGCATGGTTAGGAAATAGGGAGAAAAGCTACTGTGAAAATACGACAAAATGCGCTACTTATTTTTTTCCATGAACCAAATTCTCAAATGTTTTTGAAGAAAATTAGTTTTGAAAATGTGGACAACTAAGGATTTGAATGAACCCTACCTTCTTTCAGATCAGTAATAGCAGCATCACCAGCGGCAGCCAGACCATCAGCCTTCCCATTATTAAACATCGACGTCTCTGTCTCTCCGTCCATACCCAACCAGTTCTCGGCATTGTGAATGGAGATGAGGTCGGCGATCAGCTTCTCGTCCGACTTGCCAATGTTGCCGCCCTTCCCTTTGTCCTTGCCGAACACGGTGTGGTTGTACAGGGGGTCGTTCATCACAGGGAAGCCTAGAAATAAAAGATTTTTATTGGTATTGCAGAAATTATCAAATACAAGGCCATAACTGTTTTTATTAAATAAATATATTGAAACCGAATAAAATAATTACAAAATGTAGCTGTGTTTAGTGAACTAGGAAAATGGGGATAAATGTCACCGCTTTTGGCCTACCTTTTCTATTGACGTCATAGTACAGGGTAAGACAAAGAGAAGGGGGAAAGAAACCCCCTAGAAAAGAGATGGGGTATAGGGTATTTTCTGACGTCAATAGAATAGGTTAACCAAAAGCAGTGACATCTATACCCATTTTGCCAGGGCACTATAGACAGCTACATTATTTAAATACCAAATTTAAATGTTTTAAAATGGAAATTATTCATTAAATGCTATATTAAACGTATTAATTTCAAATAAAAACACAGCTTACTACTATCAAATATTCATAATTATTTAAACTACGTATGTTTAAACAAACATTATTTTTTACATTCAAATTTAGAGGTTATTAATCTTAAGGTAAAATTATCAAGAGAAAAAGTAGTATTTTAATAGTACTTTTTCCAAAAATAAATTTTCTCCTAACCTTCCTGTTAAACTTTTGATATACTGTTTAATGATTGAAATTATAATATTGACCTACATCTCAGACAAAGTCGATCATTTGACAGCCACGAAAATATGATTTAATTTATTGCAATCAATGAAGTCATTAAGGCATTATTATGACGTCATACAAATTCTACTAAACTATTTTCCTAAATAATTTTCTAATTTGCATTATGAATCAACATAATTATTACTAATCTACTGTGAACAAAACACGTGAAACTAAAAAAACTTTTTTTGCTTTTATTTGTTTTGTTCCATTTTGCAACTTTTGTTTCAACGCACAAATAAACTATTTTGTGTTCTGAGGGGGAAATAATAAAAATTTAATAATTAAACAATGATCCGCTATTTTTTTCTGCAAAGAAAGAACAGTTATATATTGCATCGTATTATAGACAGCTTTTCGCGGATAATGAAAAATTAAAAGATTAAATTTTATTTTAATATTTGTGCAAAATTGTCCGCAATTCGATGCAATACATGATTTTTCAGTATGGCTTGAACCGGTTCTAATCCAGCATATATTAATCGGTTTTGAAGCTATACTGGAAACCACGTTAACAATTAGTTAATATCTGTCTCTTAACTGCTGGACAAAATTTCAACAAATTAGGGAAGCTCTGTATTTTCCATGGGCTTATTAAAGTATTTTTTAGAATGTTCTCTAAAAATTGGCATAAAATTAACCTTTTAAAATTTCTTTTACATAAGGATGGGGTAAATAAACACCAATCCCCACTTTTATAAAGTGGCCATTAAAAAACCTTTAAGACCTGGAAGAAAATTACGCAACTAAAAAAGTATAAAAACACAAGAAAGGTAAGTAAAGGATTAATGTTGAGTTGTAAATGACAAGGTTTTATGCATGTCTGGGCTCCTAGCTGTATAATAACACATATACATCTGGGATATAAAGGGATAAGACAATGGCTGATTAATTAATGTACATTCCCAATGATGATACACAAAATTACCCCTCCTGTAGATTTCAGTCAGTGGTTGAAACGTTTGGACAACCAATAAACCAACCAATCAAAATTCAATATAGTCCCCAAAGTTGTTAAGCCAACGAATAAGAAAACGTTATTACAAAACTTTGGGGACTAGTGTAATAAACAGCCCATTGTCCCCACCCTCTCTGCATATACATACACAACCATTACAAATATTCAGGCAACCAAAAATAATATACATTATAGTAGACAAATTACTATAAATGCATTATCTATTTTATTGTACTTGTATAGTCTAATCTTTGGTTTTTAAAAAATAATAGGTATTGGGTAACACTGATCTTAAATATTTATTTCCTTTAAAAAAGTTTTTTGGAATAACCTTCTTTTTAGCTTAACCTGAACCGAAAAATGGCCTAAAACTTGCCAATGCATATAACCTGACTTTCCGGTATGACTATTTCATTGATGATAAAGGTCATACATGACAAACTGACAGTCGTATAGATACTTTAGAACATAAAATTAATAATATAAAACCCGATGAAAAACAATCTATAGATGTATATCTTGCTACCTCTATTGCAACAAGAAAAAAAACGAGTAAAAGGAATAATATGTAAAAGCTAGAGACGGAATAAATAAATAGTGCCCAACATTTTTGATTGTTATGTTGCCAGGAAAGTGGGGAAACCTTGGGAAAACTACCCAACATTTATTATCAAAAAATACATTTGGGTCTAGGTTATGTTTGTTTTTTGTCTTATACGTGTGGATTTTGTATATTTGTTTTTGTAGACTTTTTTTCTGCATATTTTCCTCTCCTTTCATTTTCTTAGCGATAAGAATGCTTGGGAGAAAAAAGACATCGTCATATATAAAAAATGTGCAATTAAGGAATTAGTTGGCTGCAATAGAAGCATTTTCATATAAAAATTCAAAATTAAACTTCCTGGCAAAGGACGTGAAATCAAAGGATCTATTACCTAAATATTGTAGATGAACCCTGATCTGATGCATCCTGCCAGTGAAAGGTCTGCAGAGGACCACGCTGGTCTTCCCGTTGTAGTTCATCCTCTCGAACTCGGTCCGACATTCTTTGCCCTGCGGGGACACCTACAAAAAAATTATTAATGAGCCTAAGTTCATTTTTTAAAAGTTCCAAAATTAAGGAACATTTTATTTCTAGAAAAAATATAATATAAACTCTTATATAAAGTAGTAAGCTTTTTTGTCTGTGGCTTAGATTACGATAACTACTGAACCATTGAGTTCTCCATATTATGGAAGCTTTCTATTGGTCCCTGGATGATTTTAGGCTATTTAATACTCATATCTAAGTTTGGTTTAAGGCTATTTCCTACTTTTCTTACTCCTTCAAAGACATAGTTCTTAGATGCTAAAAGCGCAGTCGCTAGTATGTCACAATTTATCAGGAATGTGACTGGTCGAAAAGTTGGAGGTAAAACTGTTTTTAAAGAAATATATTCATGACATATGTTTGAATGTAAAATTAAAATATTCATACTGCGTAGCTTCTAAGATTAGTCATCCTTGTTTTAAACACATTTTGTGTATTTCTTGAGAGAAGGGGGATTGTATCTTATTCCAGGATTGGAATAGTGTTCTAAAAACTAATTGATACAAAAAAAACACTATCACAAGTAATGTAAGATAAAAAATCTAAATTGATTTAATAATTTATGAAAAAGTTGTAATCAAAAAAAAACCTTTTGTTTTTTTACTGCATTTGATTATGTAAAGGTTTGGAAATTAGTTAAAAATGTATTTTATTTGTACTTATTCAAGTTAAAAAATTTAATTTTTGGGGGGTTTACAAAAATAAGCATCAAAATCTATTAATAGAATGACAATATTTGTTTTATATAATTTTTTTCCCTATATGTATTTGAACTACAGCATTTATATTCAAGCCAGGATTTTAGTAATATTCCCAAATTTTCAATATATTA
>LS053018.1:3716-16627 GCA_900241095.1 Acartia tonsa | reverse complement strand
ATGATTACAACATCTATAAGTAGCGATGTAATAAAAAAGTGGAAAATCTAATGGACAAACAGACAAAGTGAGTTGTAGATCAGGTGTTCATTTCTCATTTCAATGGAAAAAGAGAATATTCAAAACCTCCAAGAAAATCACGAAACCTTATAAAAATAACGTTTACATCTTTTGATAACCGACAAACAGAAAGTTAAAACATTGTATAGATAAGATGTGTTTATGCTAGAGGAATCTTCACTAAAACATTCAGCTGTCTTTCTTTAATACCAACAAAGAAAATCTCATTTCTCCCTTAGCGTTACCAACAGACATAGTTCAGTTATATTCGCTAGATTCTTTTTCACAGTGCCTATAACAACATAATAATAAAAGTAATGTCTAAAATTAGAGAAAGAGAAGAATGAGTTGAATGTTGTTGTGAATAATCTGACTTACAAGATCAAAGAACTACAGGACCAGACTATAAAGATGAAGGTAATATATGAAAAATTATGAGATTAAAACCAGTTTAGTTTTATAATATTCATGGAATATGATCCAAAAACATTAAATTTGATATATTGCCTAAACATTTAAATGCCAGGAAGAGTTGAAGAACGTGAGAAAGGAAAACCTAAAGCTGAAGAAAGAACTGAAGGAATTTGAAGCTCAAAATCTGATGCTAAACAAACAGGAACAGAAATAAATTTAAAACGGAGCACAGTTTTGAGTAATTCGAACTTGGGTTACTCCAGGGAAAAGGGAATGATATTCTGACAAACAATTCTAAAGGAAAATTTCCCCACAACCCCCTTCCCCTTTTCATCCCCTTCTTACCCACCACTCTTCAGTTACAAGAAAAAAAATAAACCCCCCACCATACTTTCAAAGATTTCGTGATTTTTTGTAGAATTGATTGTTAGAATAGCTAGGCCTGGGTTAATCATAAACCAGTGAGGCGATTTTGTTTTCCAAGGTTCGTCAGCCGCGCGCCAGCCGCATGTAAACCTCGTGGAAAGCATCCAATTCATAAATTCAGCTAGAAGTGTAAACCTGAACCAATTATTTTTAAAATATCCCATTCATACAAACGGGATTTAACGCGTTGTCGTGGCTGTTGAACCCAAGTTATTATCCCCAAGTTTACATTACTAAATCCAGAAGCAAGGGAAAAGTTACGCACGTTTAATTTAAAACCCCCTGTCTATATAATTCTGTAATCGATCAGTTGGTTAATGTTGAATCAAAGCACAAACAAGCAGAAACGAAGATCAGAGAGGTAGAATTTGTTTCTTAGGCAAAACTAAAGAATCGGGGTAGATGTGACACAGCTTGTAACCATACTTAAAACATAAAGGAACTCAACCAAAAAAAGAGTTAAAGCACTGAAATTAATTTGACAGGGCATATTTATACTTCACACTTCAGATATTTCAAACATGTCACTACTCAATCAAAGTGTCAAGTGAAAAGGAAATTATTTTTGAAAAAAAAGTTTGTCTTAAATAATTACCTAGATTTAACTTTTTGGCGAGAAACTGCTAAAAAAAATCGGCGTGAGCGGCTGTTCCGCCGACGTTTCTTGATAGTTCTACATTAAAGCAACTGCCATGCTAAAATCCAATGATGTAGCTCTTTTTTTTAGATTGAGTTCCTCTGTGTTTTAGCACATTAGCCCCCCTCCCTTCCCCTTTATAATTCAAAACTGTTTATTAAGATACTTTTCATCAATTCACAAAATCCTACAAACAAGGTTTTCAAATTGATTTGATGGATTGAAATAAAACAAAAATTCAAATAATTTTTTCCTTTATAATATACTAGCGGCTCCGCCTCTAGCATCTTAGGACTGAGAAGGGACAGAAAAAAAGCTAAAACCATTTCAAGCATTAAATCTGAAAATAAAATAGCCTAATACCATAACAGGACCCATATGAAGCGTACCTAAAACAGATTACCTTATATGTTCAGTATTTATTGAGATCTTAAACTTCAGACAAAAAAACCTTACTACTTTATATGAAAGGATTATTGTTAGCACGCGCATTTTTTGGAAAATAATTCAAATAAATAAAATTGCCTAGAAATGCAAGATAATAGAGTGGAGGAGCAAAGAGTTGAGTGTCAAAATGATGGAATCTCAGAATATGAAGAAGAAAATAATGGGTGAGTGTTTTTTTTTCATGAGCCATGACAATGTTCTTAAAAAGTTGTCATAAAAAAGGAAATAAAATGGCGCGTCTGTTTGCCTCGGGGAGGTGTCAGGTTCTAGTCTGGTCCAAACCGCGTGATATGATACACCCTAAAAAGTGTACCAACTGATGATAAGTGACACTAATACTTAATAGTGAGGGTATGTGGAATGCCTTGGCCCTTAAACAGGTCTAACCCATTACCATGCACAATTAAGACTTACAAACAAATGCCCGACAAGGTTTGGTTGTCTGTTGGATGTTACTTAAACAAATATTCTTGGGTGTTAGATTTTGTATCTCCTCACAAGCGGATGATACTCTGGGTTCTCTAGATGATCACTTTAAATACTGGGAGAATCCCGCCCCAACTTTTTGCTTTTTTGGTATTATAAATGTAATTTTAGACCCAACCTTCCACGAAAGAAAAAAATTTGTTTTAGGACTGGAAGAGAAAGTACATGAAGCAAAGCAGCTTGCTCATGAAATACTCAAAATCTAGATAGAAGAAGAAAGTTTTACTTCTTCATTTTGCCGATTTTTAAAGCTGTTATTAAACAGGAGAAAATTTATTTGTTAATATCGTGTATTTAGTATCGAACCTACTCTACAAGTTGAATATCTTTGAAGTAGGTGTATGGTTAGGACTATATGACTTGCTTAATCCTAATCTTTTTTTTTTATTTTCGCCTTTTCCCATTTTCTACTTGGATGCTCGCATCCCTGTCAACCCTGAACATTCATTTACAACCTTGTATTATTCTCTGTACTTCTAATTTAATCCAGGGAGGGAGGGACATTTGGCTGTTTATTGCAGTAATCCCAAAAGTTATAATAACGTTTGTAGTTTAGTTTGATTTATTAAGATGAGAATCTTTGCTACTAGTGGGCATAATTTTTCGTGCTGTTTTATCTTTTAGTTTTGTTATAAATACTGCATTTTGGACTATTTTTATATCTATGTAATGTAAATTATTGTAAAATTTATCTATCATATTATATAGCAAAATATCGCAATTTTTTTCCAGTGGTACATATAAAAAAAATGTCGCCCTACATACCTACTATTCATATGTTTTAGAAAAAAGGCAAGTCTTCAATATTTACATTTTTTTATTTAAAAGCATATTTTGATATTTTGCCAATTACTTTTTAGTCGCAATATGTGTTTGCTTGCAAATTATCTTTGCTAAAAAAGTAGCAATTTTCAGAGTACAAATTGTAAAATCTACAAAAATGAAGAAACCCAAGACAGGGTTTATCTATGTCAATGGCTCACAAGGAGAGAGCGCGTCGGGTAAGAGAAATATTTGGATACAACATCCATAAGTAGCGAAGCACCAAAAAATCGTGGATGGGAATACAGGGGCGTCCAAGCTTTTTTTGGTGGGGGGGTGGTGGTTCAATGGCGCCGCAATTTTTTTTTTACCTCCCCCTCAAGATTTTCCGCCGGGGTTAAGATTTGCTTGGGGGGAGGGGGGTAATTACCCCCCCTGAAATCTGTTGGCAGGGGTAAATTTCGTTAACCCCCCCCCTAAAATTTACCCCCGGGGTAAAATTTTTCGGGGGGGTAATTTAAATTTTATTTAATATTTAGTATTAAAAATGCGCGCGCAAAATTTTTTTTGTGAGATTTTTTGCATTTTGAGTCGGTCTTTTATGGAAGTCTTTCCTTTCTTTTAGATTACGCTGGCGAGCATCTTGAGATTGCAGACATTGTTGTTCCCATGAGAGGAGAATTTAGGTAAAACGCCTTTTTTCATCTTTTGCTAATAGACGTAAAACAAAGAAGGGTAAATTTTTGAAATCAAAACATTTTAATTTGTGCCTCGCAAATAAAATGTAACCTTTTAAAATTTTAAATTGTTAACAATCTTGAAATGAAAAGAAGCTTGTAAATACTTTACTGATAGTTAATAATCTTGAAATGAAAAGAAGCTTGTAAATACTTTACTGATAGTTAATAATCTTGAAATGAAAAGAAGCTTGTAACTACTTTACTGATAACAATACCATAGGAAAAGAAAGATACCTAAACTTTTAAAAATTAAATATTTTTTTTCGTGTCGACTTAATATAAACAAAATTACGGAAGATATCCTCTACGAGTCTACATATTACTCAAGGCAGAAGCGAAATTGGTAACGTGTCTGCTTGCTAACAGTTCGAGTCTTGGTCACACCTCGTCATACTAAAGACGTTAAAATTTAAATGATACCTACTGCTGCTATGTCAGGTGCGTCACATAACTAGTAAGGGAGGGGAGTGACTTGGCCCATGACCAGGCGCAACTCTTCATATATTTAGGACCTCCAGACAAATGTTTGGTTGTCTATCGAGCGAATGGACGCTTTACACTGCAATTGTAAGACGCTGAGTATGTTTCAAGGTGCATGGAGAGGCCTATAACCCGAAGCAACACCAAGCCCCTTCATTATCCTTTTACATATAAATTTTATCTAATGTTTTGCTAATATCCAACTGATATTAAATGTATAGAATTTTAATGTTTTTAGGAAATGTCTCCAGGGAATGTTAGACAATGTGGCAATTGAAGTTATTTTTATAATCGGTAAGTTTAACAATTCAATATCATACACTGTGTGTCCACTAAGATCTCGTTAACGACTAGACCGACTTTATTATTGGATAATGGCTTGCTTAAGGTGAATGGCGGTTGGGTAGCGTCACCTCACGTGTTCTTAAGATAAAACATTACCCCACCCCAGAAAGAGAGGGGATAATGGGCTGATTTTACACGAGTGGGTCCCCAAAGTTTTATAATTACATTTTCTTATTCATTGGCATAGCAACATTGGGGACTTTTATTGAATTTTATTGAGTTGAGTGTTCAAACGTTTCAACCACTACTTTTAGATCCCTAACCCTACCTCCTTTTTTCCTTTTGTTTCAAACTTCGGAAGTGCCCCTATCATTTATTCTTAATCTGTTTTAGAATAGGGAGGTGGGGGGCAGAAAATAGCCTAAAACTATCTCATAACTATCAAAAGTAAAAAAGAAATGGGCTATCAGTTCTGGGTTAGTCATAGCAAAGATATTGTTGAGCAACTTTTTCTTGCAATTAATTTTAAAAAAAATATAGGTATGATAAAGAACGACATAAGAATCCATCTAACAGCTGTTGGCATTAATGTAACCAAGGATGGCAGCCTCAACATTTCCGCTTATGTTTGTGGTAAACTCATTGTTGTACTGCAAGGTTAGCTCTAGATTAACTACTTTATTTTTACTTACAATGTTCTTTAGTTTGAAATTATTTTTAACTGTGAAGCTTTTCTATAATTAGGGCCTTTACTTTACAGTTAGCGCTTTTCGTTATTTGAGGCATGTTAGAAATGTCCTATCGATTTCAAATTTTGCGTGATGATTCCTGTAAGAGTTAGGAACGTTTTGGAAATCATAGCATCGTAACCAGAAAGTCCATTAAGATTATGCTAATTTTTAACTTTTTTGACATAAATTGTTCATACCTATGTATTTGTAATATGTATGATATTAGTAGTATATACATCTGATTTTGGAAATTATGATTTTAGGCCAAAAAGATACATTTTTAAAGTGAAACATTTCTATACGTATTATAGTCCCAAAATGTTAGAATTTCAATGTCCTTAATCAGAATTTCTTATTTACTTATCTTTGCAACAAGTTTATGTATGTTTATATATATATTTTTCTTATTAAGTGTTCATGTTTGTTTGTTCTAGGGTTAGCAATCCGAATCCGGAATCCGCCCAATTTTTAGCCAATTTTGGAATCCTAATCCAGAATCCGTTTTTTAATCGCGGATTCGGATTCTTAATTGGTAGGCTAAAATTAGCGTCTTGAGTTTTTTCTTTCAAATCCGCCTTTTTGAAGGCAAAGATTTTCATCATTGTATATGATATGTTTTAAAATCTGGTTCGATTCTCGGGTGGGAATTATAGAGAACACCAAGACCATTAATTTTTAGGACATATGTAGCACTTAAATTTTTTAATTTTAAAAAGTCCTTTAAAAATATTGCTAGAATCCGGAATCCGCCTTTTTTTGGACGGATTCTTGTAAGAATCCGAAACCGGTCCAAAAATTTAACGGATTGCCATCCCTAGTTTGTTCTACCGTTTAATTTCAGATTTTCACTTTTATGGATGTTGTCATCCTTGTTTTTTTGTTATCGTTGTACTTTTTCATTCTTTCTAATTATATTTAGATTTAAACAGGGACGATTTGAAGAAACCGTTAGCGGAATTTATCACAAATATCTGTGATAAGGTCAGTAATATGTTTTGAATGTTTGAAGTTTTTTAGCGTATCGTATTATAGACAGCTCTATGCGGATATTTAGATGAAAAATTATAAGACTACTTCTAATTTAGTTGGCCACGAGAGGCCTAAGGCCAACTAAACTTGTAAAGATTTTATGATTTTTATATTTTATACGACACATGATTTTCCTTCATGGCTTAGAACCGGTTCTAATCCAGCGGATATTAATCGGTTCCGAAGCCTAAATGGAATATTATTTACCGCTGATTAAGAAAGTTAGGAACATTCTAACATTCAGAAACGATTCTAACGGAATGCATAACATTTTTCTTCTAATAACATAAGCCGCGAAGTTTGGATTTCAAATATGTACGATTTTTGCACACCCTTTAATTTGGTCATGGTCCATTAATTTTCAATACCTAAAAGAAACTTTGAAAAAAAAACCGATTCTTTAGGCGTAATTTGGTGAAATATTCATTTTTAAATATTTGAAACATAAATGACATTTAACAGGATTTTCAAATAAATTAATCATTTTATAAATTTATAAATACATATTAATTTTTTATGCATACCTAATTAAGTTTTATATAAGACATTTCTCTTGAAAATCATGTATATCCTTATAGAAACATGAATTTGGCGAAGATCTGACTGTTCAACTCGACGAACAAGATGTTGAAACTCACAAATTTGAATTACTTGATGCCAACATGCCAAATAAACTAATTCAAGCAGATATCCGAAAGAACGTTGATGGGAAAAGGCTCGAAGAAAATGTCAATGAATCCCTTGTGGATGAGGTCTTTGAACCTGTTGTTGGATATCCTGGTATCTCTGAAGGTTTATTTACAAAAAAATCGCATGTTATATTTAACTAATTATAGTTTTTAACGTCAGTGAAAAATACTCAAAAGTTTAATATGCTCGTCTGTGTGTTTTTTGTTTGGGCCTCATATATACTAAAAATGACTATGATTTGAAATACTAGAGGATTAATTTGTGGTTTAATCAAGTAGGGAAGGGTTGTACATTGAACTGTACCCAAAATGTATACACTAGTACCCAAAGTGTTATAACCACCATATCTTATTCGTTTGCTCAAAGACTTTTATTATTTTCATTGTATTTAAAAGGGTTAGTTTCAACCTAGGAGTGTCCCAAAATTTCAACCAATATTTTTTTAACTGAAGAAGGGATAATTTTGTTTATTTGCTTACCATATTGAGGATTTTATCGACCATTGTCCTACTCATTTAGATCCATGTTTGGGGGGGATGAAAGCTATAGTTTGTTGAAATATAAACTTAAACTTATTTACCTATACTTGTTTAATGTTTATTCATAAAGGGGTGAAGGTAGAGTACACTAAAAATATCTTGGCGCCACCATCGGAAGATTCAACTTGGTTGGCATGGAGAAAATCTTCAAGGGCCTCTTCAACACCGTTGACTGGAAGCCTGGACGCATCTGGCGACTGCCTGGCTAGCCCTCCATTGCAGGTATTTAATTTATACACATTTGTTGAAAGAAAGGAATTTAGCTTTAACCAATTAATTTTTAAAAATGCCTTTTTCGTCATTTGTATGGCGCTTGGGACTTCCAAAACATTTATCTCCATAAAGTTTGTCTGTTGTCTGTCTTAATCTGTGGGTCAAAAATGGGGTGTTACAAGGATATCTCCTTGGACACATGATAATTGTATTTTTATTAGTATTGAATGCTTTGCTTATCTTTTACCGTTTTGTTTTCTGTAAAAAGCTGATAATTTTTATTTGCTCACTTGTTACTCTGTCAAGATTTGAAATACTAAAGCTAAGTCTTAATCATATTAAAATCCTTTCTTTTTTAACAATTTCTGCTTTAAGTTTAGTTATGGTACAAAATTTGACTAGGTATTGGTAGTAAGTCTATCATAATACTGTGCATTGTATAGTTGTCTTACTAAAAAAAAATTTTATTTTAAAATTAATTGAAGAACTAAATTTCAGGGCTTTTTAAAGAATGAAACAAGAAATTTTTATGGTGCAAAACGCGAGAACATTGAAGTTACTACTGATGTCTTAAGACAAGCTAACAGCCTTCTGACTGAGAAGAACAACAACAATATACATGTTGTCAACAACGATTATGAGAAAGATTTGATTGCCAGTGACACTGAAACTGAAATCACAGAGCTGGAAGTTGAATTTGATGATTCAGTAGATGATCTGACATCATCTACTGAGTTAAGCACGTCAGATCCTATGGCTGATTCGATCAAACAAAGTTCCAGATTAAAGGCTAGATTTTTTATCATTTGCAAGGAATCTTTTTTTTTTCCAGTATGGCTTCGAAACCAATTATTATCCATTGGATGAGATCTAGTTCTTAGCTTTACTAAAAACTCATGTGTGGCAACGTATTAAAGAAAATTTTTGACGAATATTGAAATAAAAATCATGAATTAATACCATTTTTTAGTTCGGTTTTTCGGCCCCTCTGGACGAACAAAACTGCTTTTGATCTTAAAATTTTTTAGTAAAACTATTGAATAACGAAAGGATGCGGGATTGAATAAATAATAAAACAGTAGAGTTCATTTTTTATTTATCAAAGCTTTCTTTCCGAAATTTCTTCTAATAAAAATCTCATTTGCCGTAAACTTCTGCCCTTCGAAATGTTATTTAAAATTGTAATTTTTTTATTAAGGACATTGGAAGATCTAAGAAGAGCAAGTCTCGTAGCCAATGGGCTAAAAATGCACGACTGACTAGTAGGAAAGGTAATATTTCAGAGATGGATTCTTAAAAAATTTTTGCCCCACTAAGCGATTAGTGGGACAAATTCTTTTTAGGAATCCACCTCAGGAGCCGTTCTGGGGCTTTGCCTCCTTTAGAAGTGGTAGTAAACCTCAAACTACTTTTTAAAATAAAACAAGGATGACTATATGATTATCTATAAAAGCGAAACTATAAAAGTAAAATCAGAAGAAAGGACAAACGAACAATACCTCATGAGTCTAGAGTGTCAGAACTTATGAACATTAATTTGTAAATCTAAATAGAATTTTGGAGCAAAATTGCGAAAATACAGGATACTGTAAAAGCACATACTTTTATTTTTAAGATTAACAGCATGTTTTAAATGATGGTTTGTAGTAATTATAGAGTTGCTAAGCTTTCTAAACCGTACCTAAAAATGAGGAATCATTATGTAAAGTTTGAAATCAATAGGACAATTCTAACATGTCTAAATTAATTAAACCAGCAATTTATTACGGACGGATTGACTGCCCTATTTATAGAAAAGAAAAAATCAATGCACGTCGTAGTAAGCCTTTTTATCGAAACTTTATGCTCGGAAACTGGTTTAAAACCTGCCAAGGACTAGTACAAAGTACTTCATAGAACGTATCCTAGTAAGTTCTAAGTATGTCCTTAAACTGAATCCTGTGTTAACGTAATTTTGAACAAGTTTATACCTATGCATTTTTGTTTATACTTCTAAATTAATTTTCTGGTTATTAAGTTTTGACACTCTTCAAGTGTTTATTTTCTTTTGTTCTACTGTATGATTTTAGAGCTTCGCCTTTATGGATGTTGTCATCCGTGTTTTGTGATATGTAATATACTCTACAGGAAGATCTGGATATTCAGCTCTTACCAGGAACACTACAGCTCCTGGAGGAGAGTCAATCGGTTTCGAGGTACCAAAGATTAAACGTCAGAACAGGGCCAGTAGCAGTGATGCCAGCTCAGATTCGCCACCAGTAATCAGCAGAAAGGTTCGCTCTCAAAAGTAAGTGTTATTTCACCTTTATATTAAAACTAGTAGCTGCGCCCATAGCATCTACAGAGTCTTTCATCAAAGGAGTAAGAAGGGGACAGAAAAATAGCACAGAGGCTAAATCTAAAAATGTTAAAGGCTAAAAAAAATTACCAGGACTTTTGTGAGCTTCTATATGAAGGAAACCTGTTTTGTAGTTATCGAAATCTTAAGATTAAGACAAAAACTCATTATTTTATATACTAGAATTATTATTATATAAAAAGTAATTGAATGTGTGTGTGTGTGTGTGTGTAGCGAAGGACCAACAACCCGACTTGATGTATTTGTTCGTTGCAGTAGGGTCTACAGAATGTTTTTATTTTTTTTTTAATGGGATTACTGAAAAACGATTCCTCATCTACCTTCCCTGTGCCTCTAGATGCCTTTAAAGGCGTAGTTAGTAATGAATAAAGTATAGCCAATGGTAAATACTTATGGTTAGCGTTCTAAACATTGGAAGGTCTATTTTCTTTAAATTTATCTCGAGATAATCGCCAGCTCCCACTTTTTGTAATTTTCAAGCTTAATATAAGAATACAAAGCTAAATACAAGAGCGTCTTTTAAATTGATGTAAAATATACATGGATATTATGACACGTAAAAAATTGTCGTCAATTTAGCTTACTAACATGGAACTCCTTTATCGGACAGTTCGTTCATCCAGTAGGAGAGGAGGGGATGGAAGGGGAAATCTTTATTTTAGCCCCCTGCGTGTTTCACTTTTTTAGAGAACATAAAAATCTGGTGTAAGATACAAGTAACAATAAATCCATTGTCTTTTATTACCTAGGAATGTGCGAGTAGCAGGAGAAAAATTCATACCAAGCACAGATCCGGATCCGTTCGGCTACCATAAATTGATGGATTCTATCCCAATTACCTCGGCTGTCGCTGCTAATGAATCTAATAACAGGGAGGATATTGATACAAAAAATCATTAACAAAATAACTGTGTTTTCTTTGTCATTTAATTGTATATGAGTTATTATGTCATAATTAATCAGAAATGTTTCACGTTATAGATTAAACTTATGGCTTTGCTTCTGGATATACTTCCTACTTTTATTTGAAAACCTTAAATGTCTTAAACTTTAGTTTAAAAAATCCCCACCAAAAAAAATTTTTTTGAAGAAAATAAAATTTTATCCTTAATAATGAATACCTAATGATTAATGATGTATCTCATCCAGCGTGGCGGAGCCGTATTTGGAATTACGGCTTCGGCTCCAGCTCCAGCTCCGACCTAAAATCAAGAAAAACTCGACATATTTTTTCCCCTATAAAAAAATATTTTTTATTTTTGACTTTTGAAGGTTTTAAAAGTTCAATCTTTGATAAAAATGAACTTGAAAAACTTAAAAAGGGCTTTTGCACATCACAAAACAGAGTTACCAAATTATAATTTATAAAAAAAATCTCTTTATTTATCCAGTCCGGAGCTGGAGCTTTTTTTTAACGAAAATTACGGCTCCGGCTCCAGCAAAATATGGCTGCTCCCGGCTCCGCAACGCTGATCTCATCTTAGCAAAATAATCCCGGAGTCCCCTTTCCCAATCAACTTGATACTGGAAAGCACTAATAATAATGGCTTGCTCTCGTTCCTGCATAGTCCCCAGAATCATTATCACACTAAACTTATAGTACATCGGATAATACTATTGGCAAAGATGAAATCAAAGATAACCGTGACGCTACTATTGGAAATGATGACAACGATGGCACTTTTTCAACTTCCATGGAATCTGATGACACTGGCAATGCCAGAAACCGGTTTCGGAAGCCAGATGTTGTTCCAGGTAAAGATTTTGAAATCATATTATCTCTACAGGTTGGTCTATATTTGCTCTTATTAAAAAACGGTTTTAAATTATATATTTTTTTTTATGATGATAAGTTTGATTATAAATTAGCAGACTGTCGTAAAAATGTTCAAAAGTCCACCAAATAGTTGGCCTCATAAAGATAAGAAATCTTCAAGTCATATTATCATATATTGTTAACAAGGAGCTGCTTTTGACGATGCCCCTAATCATTTAAACCAGTCAGCCGCTCAATCAGCTGCCCAGCTGTTCTCGTTCCCTCCGCCACCAATCTACAGACAACAAGCAGCCGGCTACCAGCAGTTATCTGCCAGCAGAGCAGCAGCAGTCAATGATAACTGCTCTTTGCAAATAAGAAGGAAAACAGAAGCCAGTGTTCGATTCAGTACTGATAACAATGAGTATTTTGTCCGCCAGGAAAATTGTTCTTTCGGAAGTATTAAAGTTGACGCTTATTTATATCATTGCTTTGTTTGTTGCCTGATGTATTTTTAAAAGCGAAGCTTTTCTATAATTAGGGTCGGTCCGTCCGAGATAGATAGCTTTTTTTTTGTTAATTTAGGCATGTTAGAATTGTCCTATCGATTTTGCATGGTCATTCCTGTAATAGTTTGGTACGATTTAGAAAGCGTAGCAACTCCATAACCATTACCAGAATGTCCGTACGTCCATTTTATACATGTTGATTTTTCTACTTTTTTAACAACAAATTTTTATGTGATCTAATTATCCGTTTGATCTGATTTTTGGTATATAGATTCCTAGGACAACAAAGTACAATATTATAAGCGAAGCAACTCTATAATCAAGTCCTAAAAATGTAAGTATGTCCAT
>LS053011.1:2427-15185 GCA_900241095.1 Acartia tonsa | reverse complement strand
ATAAAAAATCCTTAAAATTTGATGCAGATTTCAAATCTACTCCCTACATTAAAATTCCGGAAAACTTATATCTCTTAGTACACAGTGATATAGGGATACACAGCTAGAGAAGGTACACAGTGATATAGGGATACACAGCTAGAGTAGGCACACAGTGATATAGGGATACACAGCTAGAGTAGGTACACAGTGATATAGGGGTACACAGCAAGAGTAGGTACACAGTGATATAGGTATACACTACAATTACTATTTTATTCTTTTTCAAGAAGTGGAGAGATGATTTGTAAAACTTAGGGCCAGAAGCATTTTAACTACATACAATTCAGATTAATAAGAAGGATTATCACTTATTATTAGGATTATAAGCTTTTTTGAAAATTTAAATTCCAAAAGGTCCAGCATTATGTAGATAGTAAACTTTAAGTCCAAATAAAAAAAAGATAAAAAACGTTCGAATAATTGTGTTTTACTGTGCAAACTAAATATGAAGCATTTAATATGAAGCATGAAAAATTATATGATAATAGACAAGACATTTAATCTAGTTTCTAAAAATAGAAATAAAATTTTAAAAAAAATTATCTATCCTTTAACAGCGTAAAAATATTGGGAAGGTTTTTCACTGAAAATGTTTTTATTTTCTTTTATATTGTAGATGTACTTTATAGATGTAAAATGTAAGGTACAACAATTTTGTTCATATTATATCAAAATATATAATGTAATGATATTTTGTTAGTTCTTGATAATATCTCGGCTAAACATCATTTCTTTTTCGTTAAATACAAACCGGTTCTAAAGTATAGATAAAATTATATAGCATGGGTTTATAGCCATTTCCCACGAACACGTAAATAAAATAATAAAATCATAGGATTAATCATTTACTTTTCTATCACAGTCATCAGTACCACCAAATGTATTTACGTTTCCGTTGCCCACTTTCTAAATATATCTTCTATTGCCATAGTAAATATTTTTAACTTAACTTTAGGTAGAAATATATTTGTCTACCAGTCCTCAGGTGCAAAACAATCAACAATGCACATTACCTGCAATTACCTATCCAAGAAAATGTAATAATTGATGATTTATTAAAAATACACTAAAATAAAATAAATTTTACCTGTTATCACTATGATAGTATATTTAAACATGCTTTTTTCTCTAAACGCCTTTTAAGATAATTGTCCTTGTTGAAATCATTTATCATTTACGGAGAGAACATCCAAATAATTAAAATTCAATTGACTTTTTCTTTCTATTAAAATTAAGTTCAATATTTTAGATATTGAAAAATTAACAAAGCTTATGGAATATAAATATTTTTCTAGAAAATGCACTTTAAATGTTTCACTTAATTGTAACATATTCATTAACAAATCCGCTTAAAAAGTAAAGCTACGATATTGCTTTTAAAACTTCTATCTAACTAAAAGCCGTCATTAGGACACTTGTAAAGCCACGCGTTTGCAATTCAACTAATAACACTTTGCCTTAGAAAGACAAAGAAAGTTAAATTGTAATATTAGGTCAGAAAACAATAATTAATAATCTTATTGGTCCTCTTCTTTGCAAATATTTGTTTCCAAGGCTTCGCTGGAGATTATAGTGATGGTTCTTGTTTTTACAAATGCTTCGCAAAGTTCACGGCTAATTATATCTATTTATTTTATGCATATTCTTTGGGAAAAATAGGTTAAATGATAGGCTTCAAAATTAGCAACTTCAAAAGGTAGAAAATAAAATTAGGTTTTAATTAATGAATAAATCTGGTAATAAAATATAAGGTATATCTATCTTGACATTAATCTCTCGAATGCATGTATACTGCTAATGTCATCTATATTTTTACTTGACAATAATTGATTCCTCTTTTATTTATTTATCTGAAAAAAGCCCTTAAAATAGTTTTAAACCTTCCCAGGACCTAGGAGAAGCTACCCTGTAAAGGAGAACCATATCTTTCCTACGGGTAGCGAGATCCTTTCGTTAAGACAGACAAACAGACAGACATCCTATTACTTTATAATAAGGATATTGTGTAAAAAGTCCAAAACTAATGTAAAACAAGTCCCTGGGTTGAAACCGCCTCCATTTCAGTAAAATAACACTTTTATTATCAATTATGTAAAATAATAGCGCCATGAAACCTATGATTATATCTGGTGGTAGAGCGCGAGCTTGATTGAAATTCTGTCAGTGTATTCTGTAATGTACACAGATATGCTATCCTGGTGGGAGGGGGGGATAGATATAGTTATTACAACTAATGGCACTTGAAATAATATTAATTTTACCAGCCCGGAGTTTCAACACTCACACACATACACACACAGCTTAGGAATATTTGAGGCGGAGCACAGATGAGTTTTATTGCCTGTTTGAATATTTCTAATTAGAATGTGGAAAATTGGTTGGACGGATAGTAAGTAAGTAGAACACACACACACACACACACACACACACAACACAAACACTTACACAAAAATACACACACTCATCCACACAAAACTAAACTAAGGCACATTGCACATTTAAGCAAAGTATTTTCAAAATATAGGTACGCAGAACCAGAAATAACATATTTATAGTTGCAATTTCTTCCATCCGACCAAATCTTAACCAGAATGAACAAGGTCGTGCACAGGACTAATGGGGAATTTTGTTGAGTAAAACGACAATACAATTTTGATAATAGATAAATATGAAATTTATTGATGTATGTAAGATTTTTCTGGGAGAAGATGGGCTGGGAAGATTGTTGAAGGTAGAATTTTATATTGAAATGGTTAAGGGGTTGTGTGATATATATTTAATTATGGTGTTAAATATGGTGTTTAAAATGAACCAAAAATATAAATTTATATAAGTTATCATTACATAAAAGATAAGCATTTTTAAAATTCAATGTATTGATTTAGACTTTCATCAAACTTTACAAGTTCTAGTTATATAGAAATTATGTTAATAGTTGTATTTTTGATAATAGATTTTCTTGGACCAAGACTCAAAGTTCCAAAGACAAGACCTAAAAACGGCAAATTTATGAAAAAATCGAAACTTTATAGTATTTCGCGCCTTTTCGTGAAATTTAGTGTACTGCCAGTTAACCATAAGCAAAATTGGTAAATTATTAAGAATATACCTCAATTTTGTAGGAATCTTCATATAAGTCCTGAAACTAACATAATTAACATAACATTTGGACAGACATAAATTTAATGTAGAACTTTTGAAAATAAAAATATGTTTATTCATTAATCAAAATAAAAAGTAATTTATTCTAAAAGATACACGAAACAAGAAGGACAACATTATGAAAGCGAAACGGATAGAATAAAAATTGTAAACAATTGTTATTGTTTTGAATTTAAATCCTTGCTATCAGAGTGAATATTTTGCTGAGTTTAAATCAATAGGACAATACACAATGCTGTTGTAAAAACGATCAGACCCTAAATGTAAAAAAGTTTTGCCATCATAAATGTACAAGTATAAATAATAGAGTTGAATTTAAATATGAGAATGTAAGTGCTTACCAAAGAATATATGTATAGTATATAGAAATATTGTGTTACATCTAACACTTTACATTGAGAACGTAAAAAAATAACATCCCGGGTATTTAAATGAGGAAAAATCTTTATGCCAACCCACATATAGTTTTTTTAAAAATTTTAATACTTTATATAATAAAGAAACAGACATCTACACATTCCATACACCCCCCTCAGGGTAGAGTTAAGAAAGTTTTTGTGAAAATAGGACATCCATATTAGTTGAATATATCCAAAAAATATGATTTTCAAGTCTTGATATTTTTTAATTTACCTTTCTTTCAAATATAGGTATGTCCTATACATGTAGTTTAAACTATAGAACAGAAAACAATATAAAGCTCACTAAATTCAAGTTTAAATGTACTTCGTGCAACTACCCCTTAAATTTGGATATGAAAATATTTGTAAGCTTCATGAGTCAATTTACTATTAAATTAATTGACTTTTGAGTTCGTTGATTATATATGAAGAGGGTAACCCTAGAGGGTGTATCCACCCCCCCTGACTGCAAAAAAATAACACCCCTCTAAAGTTCACACCCCTCTTGATTTGGTTTTTAGGGGTGTGTTAGAATTTCCATGTGCGACAAATCATGTTGAACGTGATGACAACCAATCTTTGGGGTTTATAACGGCTGCTTGAAAGTTTACTTATAACTAATAAAAACACTTTAGGAGCTTTCTTATGTTGATATAATAACAGCACAAGATTTAACAGAAATTTTAAAAATAAAAAAAATAAATTGTGGATTTTGTAACCCAGTAATAATAATTAACTCCGCCGCAGCCCATTTTAATGTTCACCCCCCGCGCCCATAACACATTAAAATTTACACTTTTATATTCCACCAGAAGCGGACACATACCATCCGCGAGATAAACCGCGCAAAAATTAATGATCTTCTTAATGAAGATGTTTTTGCATAGAGTATGAATTAAAAGAGCTCATTATAGATATAAAAGACGTAATAAAATAGATGTACACTTAGATTGGTTCCAAACAAATTTTTTTTAGTCATAACTAGGACGATTAAATAAAGTTGTAGGAAAGTTGCTAGAAATGATAACCGGCAAACACCCTTAACACAAAACTAAAGTCGTTAACAATAACATGGTTTCTTTTGCTGCCATGTCAGATGCGAGACATTAACAGTTAGAGGAATGCCTTGGTCCAAAACAGACACAACCTTGCACTGTAATGTCTTCCAGACAAAGATCGTACAATTAATAAGTTGATTGTCTATTGAGTGTCACTTATCTTAATTCCCCAGTGTTTGGGCAGAAAAAGAGAGATTTTGCTCCCCTTACTTATACTTGGTTGTTGGACCTCATGACGTTAAAATATCATTAACAACAGATATTTAGTATATTAGTATACTAAATTACAACTAATAATTTGAATAATTTAACGTTTCATTAAAATTTTTAGAGTTTTGAAATTTAAACCATTGCCACGTGACGGTTTTAGATATACTTTAACTATGTGTATTTTTTAATGTGAAATGGACCATGCACTAATTGTCCCTCTATTCTTTACCTTTATTGTCCATGGTAAGTGCTCATTATATATACGATACGAATGCAAACTTTATATCGCAAAGCTCAGATACTAACCACTATATACAACTTTATATACTACTCTAAACACAAACATCCCTGTTAAATATAGAAGCGCTGCGTTGACATGAAATTGCATTAGGTTTGATCAATAATATGATCTTAACTTTTCTTCACCAGATGTGCTAGTGTTATCTAAAGGTATAAGACAGTGGCCGATAAATTGATATACATTCCCAATGATGATACACAAAATTAAGCCTTCAGTAAATTAAAATTGTGGTTAAAAGTTTGAACACAAAATAATGATCCAACCAATCAAAATTCACTAAAGCCTCCAAAGATTTTAAACCAACGAATAAGAAAACATTATGAAACTTTCGGGACTAGTGTTATATCAACTTATCAAGAGATCAAAATTGAGCAATGACATTATGACTATGTCGTATCTTTTGTTAATACAACCACAGTATTAAAGTTTAAGATGGCAAACAGACACAAACAGACAAACGCACTTTCATCTGGACAAACACTTAAAAGTTATTATAAATAAATAAACAAACCTAAACCGCCCACATTTCTCAGATTCTTATGAAAGAAATTTTTACAACTCTTGCTTTTCAAAGTAAACAAGGATGACTAGAATATTGTGGTGTGTAGCTCTACATAAACTTGACTGTAATTTCATTGATTTATGGGGGATATGAAAAAGAAAAATTCAAAATTTTTTAAAATTTAAAAGTTTTACTTAATTATCAGACTATTTCAATTTTCCCCTTCTAAGAAATGTTTATATATTGTAGAGGGAGAGGGGAAAGACAAAAGGGAACGAGGAAGGGAAGGGGAGATGAAAAGCAATTAATTTTTAGGAAAGGGGCGGGAAGATAAAGGAATTTGAAAGAAAGGGGAGGTTAAGAAAAATAAAGTAATGTTGCAGTAAGGGAAAGTGAATTATCTGCACCCCCTAATGTAAATATAAGTGAAAAGACAGTAAACCTTTTCACATAGAAATACAGAAAAAGTACTTATAGATCAGCTGCGCTACTTAAAAGTGTTCCTTTTAATACTGACTCAGAAAAAAATTCAAGTTAAATCTTTATCTTTCAATGAATTTTAACCTAAATTTTGAATGTCAAAACTTACCGCTATAAAAATAAAATGTATGATTTATCCTTTAGGTAATTTTTAAGAGCAAAGCTACTCTAAAAATAATCCAAGTTGTTTTGTAAGTAATATAATAATTTCTTATGTATATTAGAATTAATTAGGATTTAAAATTTAACGATATCTAGAATTTTGTTTTAAAAGTATAAATAAAAAAAAATTAAGCAGTAAAGTTTTTCTTCAAGTCCAGTGTGTAAGTTTGTTTGTCATCATGTAACGCTTAATTTTGCTCCACATTACATTATCTTTTATATAATGTTTAATATTAACATTGCTAATGTTTAATTCTTCTGAGCTACCATTTTTAAATACAGTTTCTTATCTTTCTTTCATTTTTACCATTTTAATACAATTTTTACTAATTGGTTAAAAGAGCTTTGCTATAATTGGAAGCATAAGTTCTGTATAATGAAAATACCGTATGTATATGAATAATGATTCTGAATTATTGTGACTAATTAATGTAAAGATAAACATTAAAAATATTACAAAGCTTGCCGACAAAAGACAATTTGACCTTCAATAGATGAAGAAAGAAAAATTTAGCTTTTAAGTGAACGATTTTGTTTAGTTTTTCAAAAATGTTAGGCAAGATTGGATGTGTATTAACGCTGATCTGTGGCGTTTTATCGTATAATAGTTATTCCTGTAATAATGAAGAACCAAGTTGCTCAAGTTTAATTGGATGCTGCTGCTCCGCGTACTCCAGCAACGACCCCTGGAATCCCAGCTACCTGTATTGTCCCTGCATGGTCACCCGATCCAGTTCTGTACAACTGGGTGAGGTCACAAGGATCTCCTGCAATCCTGGCTTTACCTGTTTTGACACGTGCCAGTGGCTGACCCCGCAGGGCTCGTGTACAGTCACCAGTGATCGGGGCTTGGTCTGTGATGGTGGCGTCACAGGGATTACTTTCCAGGGAGGGGTTGGGAGTTGTGATATTGATGTTCTTGTAGAGTCAACCCACATGGGAAATTGGACCTGCCTATCTAGGGCTTATATAAGTAAGTTACTTATATCTTATTACAACTGTAACTCTACAGACATTTTCTTAAAAATACTTCAAAGTCACCTATTAATAATGGTTTTGACTATCATTTAATTTCAAATTTTTTTCTGGAAATAAAAAAATATTAAGAATCTTGAAAAAAAATGTTTATTTAGATCACTACTCTAGTCACATAGTGTTGACAGAAACGTCAGGTACAGGTCTCTCCACCCAGACTGTGCTTCTAGCCATAGTCCTACCTATAGTTCTCGTGGTTGTAGCCATCATTGTCATCATAATACTTGTCTGCTGCTGTTGTCCTGGTGTCTGTGGTTGCTGTCCCTCCTCATGCTGTGCAGGTTAGTTCTCATAATTCTTCTAATTTTTGGAAGGAATAGAGTCTTACTTTGATAGGCTAACTTTAGATGGAAATAAGTTTAGAAAATATGAAAGGGAAAAGAGGTGGGAGAAGTATGTTTCAATCAAGAAAAGATTGATTAAAGCTAATCAAGAATTATTTATTTTTGTTTTTACTTATACAGTCAAAGCTATGAAATAAAAGAACTTTTTTTTTGTCAAACTTTATTGGCAGTAGCGACAACGAATAGATTAATGAGATTAAACTTATGCTCAGTGTTCTAGAGTTGCTTCGTTCTTATAAAGATGTACATTTTATTACATTCAGTAGTTTTGCTTCAGGGGATGAAAAAGATTAATGCATGCTTTCTAAATTTCAATTTCATGGGGGCCATTGACACCCCCTTCTGCACACTGATGTGTACATTCTTCTCATATAAGGGTAGGGTTGTGCGATTAAAGAAATTGGTTTCAATACAAATATGTTTAGGAAGAAGAAAAGAAAGAAATTACGATGAAATTGGTGAGAGAAGGTCTGGAACAGCCATACCTAGAAATCCCGACAGAGAACCTGTGTATGACCGGCCTGGCAGCGCCTACGCAGGTCAACTAGACACCAGATCAGACGGATCCTCATCTGGCCGACCTAACAGCCGCCAGGATGGAGTTGGAGTCTCATTTTCTGTACAGCCAGAACCAGGTCAACAATATGCTCCGCAAGATCTGTACCGCCAGGTAGAAAAACAGGCACCTAGGTATCCAGCCAGAACTGATAACAGGTATCCATCCAGGACAGAGAACAGATACCCATACCCGACTACCTACACCTCGAACTCCCCACCACCAGTCATATACTCCGAGGCGCGGCTGGAACAAGACGCAGCTGTGACCAGAACCGCCAGGAAAGTGAGCAGCCATATTGGAGCAGATTTAGACGACAGAATTAGGAAAGTTTCCGGAGTTAATGGATATTATTAATTTATATTATAATGTATTCATAATAGCAAAGCTACTGCACTAAGGGTATGTTCACTAGTTTTTACGCAACGGTTATCCACCAAATAGTCATCAGGATTACAATCTTTAATCTGCACAAATATCGTCATAAAAAAACTTGATAAACACATGCAAAACAATTCTTTATTGTATCATTCAAAAACATTGTTATTTTGTTGCCGTGCTGCTTATGAATATCATTGTCCGCGTTAATTTATTAATATAATAATATTATACTAAAAATATGATATTTATTACAAAACATTAAAATTTACATAATCATGAGATTCTAAATGTGATGATCAATAAAAATAAAAATATTATTTTATCTTAATTCATTATGAATTATTACAAAAATAACAATAATAATTATGAAAAAAAATCTAGCAAAGATTACTGTTGTAAAAATTTACATTTACCAAATTTTCTTATAAATTGAAGGAAATTCATTAAACCAGGGCTCGGCAGCCGCGCGTTAGACGCATGAAATCCTACGGAAAATTGACATTTTACAATTCTAAACCTGGCCCAAATATGTCAATTTTACTTTTCAAAATTTTTTTCAACGCATCCATACGGGTTTTAATTTTAAGCTTAGTAGCGGCTGACGTACGGCTGCCGAGCCCTGCACTAAAAAAACACATTACAAGTTAGGAGGTTGAAACCATTTTTATGGCAGTAGAACTAAAGATTCCATAACAGACAAAATTATGTCCAGTCTGATGTAAGATAGGAAGACGAACACTTAAGACATCTAGAGTAGTTTTACTATTAACAACTAATAAATATGGCAAACATAAAAGCGATGCACTGAGTCAGAAGGTAGATCAAACGAACATCAATGAAGTGTAAAAACTTAAAAAGCAGCAACATTTTAATTTAAAAGTATTAACAAATTATATATAACCTTGTTGACAAATTGCGTAAAAACAGGATTCTGTTTAAGGACTTACTTACATTTTAGCATCAGCATTGGACGTACAGACCATAATTATAGGAAAGATCGCCTTAAAAAATATATCAACAAATAAACAATTTCGGTATCATCTTATTTGTTCACAATAGTGAACATATTTATGTGTAACTTTATCCAGCCTGTCTTGAGCCATCTTCAATCTTGTGACAAGTGCAGATTTCAACAGATCTATTGATCCTATATAGCGAAGAA
Source organism: Acartia tonsa (assembly GCA_900241095.1). NCBI lineage: Eukaryota > Metazoa > Arthropoda > Copepoda > Calanoida > Acartiidae > Acartia > Acartia tonsa. The sequence continues at coordinate 5,389 of LS053011.1, read as the reverse complement.
AGATTTTTCCCCAATGATTGTGTTTGATCTGAATATTTTTGTTGTCAAACACGACTTATAAACATTAAATATTGCCGAGTTGGTTTTAAAACTGAATCAGTCTATAGTGTCTATAAAAATGACGTCATACAATACAAATGACCAATTATAGGCCAGTTTACATTTTACCATTGGTCAATATAAATGTTAACTAGGCTATCTTTGGTTATTTGTATTGTATAACGTCATTTAAAAAAAAGATACTATAAGCTGCTTCTTTAAAACTGCACATTTTGCAGCTGAACAAAGACATACATTTCTCGTCCCCTCAAAATTTTTTTTCTCATTCCAAACAGATTTTTCACTGTAGTATATCTATAATACAAGATAGAACCATGTCTGTGTTTATTTCTTTTCAACAAAAATGTTAGAGTTAAGGGGCATCTGTTCTTAGGGCGAAGTAACAAGTGTACAAGTCCATTACACGTTAACAAATCTTACACTTTAAATAATCTTCTCCACCACAACTGTGTCAAAGCCCTGTGGAGAACTCTTCTTTTAATATTAACCTAACTTAATCTATCAATATTTCAATTTTAATATCAATTTTTTTAGGGAAACAAGGAAGATCTACTTACATATAATACACTATAATCATGGCTATGGCTAAGCAAAACACTAAAGTCGATCATAAATATACCGATAAATTGGGTAAAGATATAATTTAAAACAGCTAGGAAAAATTCTTTTATTCCTGAAATGGTATCTCCTGTTTCTAGTATTAAACATGCCACTGATAGCTTCAACTCTGAAGCAAAACTGTTCACCTAAATAAAACAGTTGTATCTACTGCTGCTATGTCAGATGTGTGGTAGATTAAGAGAAAGAGACAAAGTTATATTGGCATACCATGCATATTTTCTTGCAACGGCGTGCCTAATTACATTAAAGGGGGCATTGTGAACTGACATACAGATAATATACTAAAATATAATAAAATTTTGCAATTATTAATTTTAAAAAGTATGAAAACTAAAACCTGTTGTAGCAGAACAACTGGTAGGTTGGCTGGACCAAGTAATCTGTAAGGATGATCCCAGCTACACTCTACTTTCTCCAGCACACTACAAATATTTATTATTTAACCTATCCATAGTAATTTCGTTGTTAAGAGTACCTAGTCTTACTACTTTGTGAGAATTATCCCCAATTATCCAGATCATTCTGCCACTAATTTGTATAGTCACGACTTAATTCACCTTCAAGGGGTGAACACTAGTTAAAGAGTAGCTTTGATGTGAGCTTGACTCCATATGTTGACTCAAATTTCTCAGGCGAAAAAAATGCAACTTGTCCATGTTGTGTATGTAAATTGGATACTGAATAGTAACGTACACAACATCAGTGCTACCTTTATACCAAGCTCATAAAAGAGATTTAGTCCCTAGAAAAATCTCATCCCTAAATCTAAAATTGATGAGATAAGACTCCTCTTTCCCTCAAGTAAACCGATAGGCCAATAAGGTCTCGGCCGCTAGTGTTGATTAAATTTCGATGACGGGTAGATCTCATGAGAGAGTGGGTCAATGTCTTGATGTTCTTAAACATGGAGCTTCAACTAGCTCTAGTAGCTATACAACAGTGACTTAACTTACTCCAAAGACATATGGCTTCACAATATTAATTAATTTATAATTTTTTTTTATAAAAATCTTACTATTTACCTATAAATGCTAGATAAATAGAAAAGCTGTTGGTATTTTTTCTGAACTCTTCTTATATCATTTACACCGCATGTTAAAATGTCGAATCTAAAAAAAACAAGAAAATTATACTGTACACATAACAACCGTATAGCAACAATAAAATACGGGTGTTTATGTCTCAAAAATACCAAAAGATAAACAGCTATCTTGTTGAATAATATTATTAAGCTAAAAATAATCCATATCACATAATTATAGGCACGCGTCTGACAAAGCCAGTCGTTAATGCCATTCTTAACGTGGCTAGAATTTGGGAAATGATTTACTTGCCGCTGAAGCTACGTGCTGAAAATTCTATGAAATTACCTAATACTTCTTATCCTGCCTGCTGCAAAGGAAGAGGTGACGAGACTTGAACTTGCGATGCTGAGGATGTCAGAGAGGGTTGTCTGTGTGTCATCCAGTTGTTGGCCAAATGTACTAATCAGCTAAAATGTTAGATGATTGATGAATTATTTAGAATTAAAATTGTTTTTTTGATAAAAAACTTATTGGTCTAGCCGTTTGAGAGATCTTTACGTAAGATGAAAATGATTGATATCATACAATCGTGACCCCCCCCCCTCTCTCGGAAAAATACACAAACCCTTTGTATGACGAGTAGATAGATCCCCTGAAGAGCAGAGCCCAATTAGTCCAGGTGGTTAGAAAGATCTTAAACTTCACCCAGAGAGACAAACAGACAGACGGACGGACATGTGGTTAGATGGACAGACAAACAGACGGATAGTAAGAACAACGAATAGACAGAAGTACAGACATGGTTATTTAAGATTTTATCTAATTATTCAATTAGAATAAAATCTTCTGCTTTTGATATTTCTAAAGATCAATTTCTAGAATTTTACAACTTTTATAAAACTATTTCTTTTTCGAAGAAAAAATTATAAAATGAAAGATTATATCTTGAAATCTTTCTGCAATTTCCTTATTTTCCATAATCATTCATCTCTGTGCATTTTCAAACAAAAAATAAGTTTTAAAATAGTTAAAACATGAATAGAAAATTACAATTTTATAAAAATCTTTCTTTTTTTGGAGGGGGGATGGGAGTTCTTTGCATTAATAAATCATCTTCATCTCTAGAAATAAAATACAGAAACCCCCTAGTTGTATAGAGTAGTTTCGACACTAAACACATTTTTAAAAGCGAAGCTTTTCTATAATTAGGGTCGGTCCGTCCGTCCGAGATAGATAGCTTTTATTCGTTAATTTAG
>LS053010.1:4020-16633 GCA_900241095.1 Acartia tonsa | reverse complement strand
ATTGTGTAGGCTGCTCCAAAGGCAGTGAAACAAAGTCCAGTCTGAGATGAACTTAATGAATATTTTGACCTGAAAATAAAAAAATTTATAAGTTATAAATATAAGTTTAGATATATCAAAAAAAACAGATGTCCTAATTTCTGTAACTGGACCAACTATATAGTATGGTTACTTACTCTAGGAAAGGATTTAATATGACTGTGTACCAGGACTAACTAATAGTATGGATACTTACTCTAGGAAAGGTTCTAATATGACTGTGTACCAGGACTAACTAATAGTATGGATACTTACTCTAGGAAAGGTTCTAATATGACTGTGTACCAGGACTAACTAATAGTATGGATACTTACTCTAGGAAAGGTTCTAATATGACTGTGTACCAGGACTAACTAATAGTATGGATACTTACTCTAGGAAAGGTTCTAATATGACTGTGTACCTGGACCTACTAATAGTATGGATACTTACTCTAGGAAAGGTTCTAATATGACTGTGTACCAGGACCTACTAATAGTATGGATACTTACTCTAGGAAAGGTTCTAATATGACTGTGTAGGATTAATTAATAGTATGGATACTTACTCTAGGAAAGGTTCTAATGTGGCTGCATACCAGGACCAACTGCTTCCAGCAAAAATCAGCCCGAAACAGCTGATCATAACTCCAGGACACAATAGAACCTTAATAAAAAGTCTCATAAATACTAAAAACTTTGTTTGTAATGGCCCAATTGTGTGCAATGAATGTTTTTTTCTCTTCAAGAATATTAATAAAATCGAAGTATTTCGGCTATATTTTGAAAGGCCATATCTAACAGCTTTGTAAACAATTTCTAGATTCTTGAGTATAACTAAGTGGAGTCCAGATTCGAAAGCGATACCTTCATTTATATATGTATATTGAAAATAGTATGGCTTCAAAAAGGGATAAAAAAAGTTTTGAGTGAAATTACAATTTTATTTACCTGTTTCCAACTAACAGTTTGATTATTATCCAGATCTGAATATAGATCTGTCTTGTCTTCTAACAGTAGGACACAGATACCAGACAGTGATAGCAGTGTCAAACCTGAAATATTAATACAGTTACTGGCATACAGACTAACGGACAGACAACCAGATAGCCAGACAGACTGAGTAAAGAATCAGTTACCAGAAGGTACTAACAGTGTCAATCCTGAAATATTAATGGGGTTACTGACATACAGACAGACAGACAGAAAGACAGAACACAGGTAAATGATAGAGATATCAGACAGTAATAGCAGAGTCAAACCTAAAATATTAATAGAGTTACTAACATAAATACATACAGCCATAAAGTAAGTACAGATAAAAATTGTGCCAAATCAAAGTGATTACATAAAACAGATACTTGAGGTTATAAGTGATTACTTTATTTCACAAATTAATAACATAACATCCTCTTATTGATTGACAGTACCTGCGACAAGAAAAGGTGTTTGGAAGCCTCCCATTTCATACAAGAATCCTCCAAGAGAAGGACCGAAGATAGTTCCGGCTCCAAAAAAGGACTCTGCCAAAGAGATGGCCTTTCCCTGAACAAAATATGCTGTGTAAATTTATGTATCTTATATTAGTAATCCTTATAATAAAGTAAAAGGATCTCTATCTGTGTGTCTGTCTGTTGAAATTCCGAACATGCCTCTAGTGGAATAGCCACTAGTTTTTAATATCGAAGACACTTCCATAGCTAATAACAGTGTTAGTAAGATTCTTTACTTAAACTTTCTGATTGACCCAATGACCATTCTTTTATGTTAAAACAATCTCTTTCCAATTCCATTTTTGTTTTCCTGTCATTTAACAAACTATTTTATTAGTACTTTACCCATTATATATTTTTTTATGTGAAATATTTTTCTTTGAAAAAGGCTTTGCTGTTACTGAATACAAATAATCATCCTAATTAGCTTAGTTTCATTACTCCTTTTTTATATAGTTATAAGAGAAATAGGCGTTATCATCAAAGTGCCTTGATGAACACAGAAACAATCCAACCCCTCTTATGTTTGAAAATAAATCTTTATTAATTTAGATTAGGGAAGCTAAGGTTGTGTTGGAAACAGGGTAGCTCCCAAGAGAATAGGAACAAAACCCTTTTTATTTCCAATTTGTTTATTATATAAATAGGGTGGGGAGAGGGTCAGTGCATAACAGGCACTATGAGGGAAAGCACTGATAAATCCAATGCAAGCCATTCAAAAATGCAAAAATAGTTAATTATCGCATCGTATTATAAACCGCTTTCCGCGGATTTTCAATTATAAGATTAAAAACAGTTTTTTTTGGCCCGAGATCATTAAGGCACGTTCTAAAATTTTTTTTTATATTCTTATGATTGTACAATCGTAGAAAACTGGATATAGTTCGATGCTATACATAAGTTTTCAGTTTGGCTAAAAGCCATTTCTAATCCACTGGATATTAATCGGTTTCGAAGCTATACTGGAAAAGTTTTCACCTGATGTTTCCTATGAACCTGTTGTGCTGCAAGCGCATAAGCAGCGGGTGTCATTGCCGACTCACCGGCAGCTACCACGATTCTTATCAACAAGGAACTCCAGAAAAATGGTGTACTTCCGTTTACCTAAAAAAAAAGAGACAGTGTTAACAAGATGCATACTCATATATTAAGAGTTCTGTCTTTTATTTACTGTTGATTATTTTACCTATCAGATTAATCCAAATAAATACAACAGATCCTTTTTACCCCACAGTTATTGAATCCGATTTTTGAAGGTTGTTATAGGTATTGCATGTTTAAAACTACTAATAAATTTAAGCTGTCTGCACATTAACAGATTATTTAAAACTGGTGAATGTAAGATTCCAATTTCATTTCCTAATAACACTTTTATTGATGAGTCTTTACTTTTGGCTACATAAATGACCTATACCTGGCTTAAATAAACTCTTACCTTTAAAAATAAAGTATATATGTACATATGTACATACCTACTTGAACAAGGAAAAAGTAAAATATACAATATGTATTCTATAGTAAACATGCATTATTTAATCCTGCAACTTAGTTAAGGAATTATTAACCTATTAAACTTAATATTTTCACACATCCTCAACAAGGAAAATGTAAAGTTTTAAAATAAAAAAAAATGTTATTTTGGCCATTGTACACTGTAAGAAGTGTGTGGTTTATCTTCCCTCTATAGAATCTGAAGCTTCAATACAGATTCCAAAGATAGATAAAGTTTGGTGAATTTATGATGTATTTGTTTGTACCTTCTGATATGTTTGAATATCTTTTTACCTTTCAGAGTTTGGAATTAATTGCAAAATTAAAATTTATGTGTCTCAACTAAATTAGTTCAATTAATATGTGAAGAAAAGTAAGACATACTAATGTTACTAATTTAGTAAATGTTCATTCATATTTCAGTTCTTATATCAAATAATAGTTCTAATCTTTCATCTTAAGTTTTATATTTACAAAAAATGTAGAAAAAAAAACAAAATAATGTATACAATAGGTAATAACAGAAAAAAATATTGAAATTTTTGCCTTTTTTTACATGTTTTAACTAATAGCCTTAAGTTAAGACAGCTGATTTAATGCAAAACTTTATATCTGAATGTATTCAGAATCAATTTTACTAAGTAAAACATTTGACAGTAGTTTAACAATTTTATCTAAATTATTTACTTGATAAGAAAATTTAATTTAGTATTTGATTATTGATTTTAGTTGCTGAAATTAAATCTAATAGATGGAAATTCTACTTATTATAAGAAATTGAAATGAATTTTTCAGTTGTAATAAAACACAGCTGTTACTTAAATTCATATGATTTAGAATAATGATACGTCATGATTATTTCTTTCAGTGGCATGCAGAGGATTTTACCACTCCCTTAAGATTTTTGACACTCCCCTTGATTTTTTTAACACCTCTATTACGTTTAAGGGGGTGTGACTTTTAACACTGACATCCCCCTGGCTGTATTAGGAGGGTGCATCATTGAGGTGTAGACCCTTGTTCAGGTGGGTGTATCCAACTCCTTAATTTTGCCAGGTGGGTGGTTACACCCCCCCCCCTATTCACGCCTCTGATTTTATCATTAGCAAATGAAGTAAAGTATTCTAGAACATTATTATACATATCTATATAAAACAAAGTTTATAAGGCCTTGGTATTTGTTATGTATTAGTAAATTTTAAGGCAGCTAAGTTTCAAATTCTGTGAATTCATGTATGAACAAGTCAAAAGATTCTAAATTGATGATTGAATGTTTTTTAACAAATTAATGCGGAAAATGTTTTCTCAATGTTATAAATATTACTAATTTTATATAACTAACTAAAAGTCTAATTGTTAAAGCTATCATTTAGCAAGTGGGGCAGCTTCTAAAACAGGAACTTCTTTCTTTTGGGGTTCAATGTGCTGTACATGCTCGTCTACATGTTGATCATCATGCTGCTCCTTATGCTGTTCCACATGGTGCTCTGCTCTTTCTGGAATAGTTTGAGGACTATCAACTACATGAACATTTTCAGCTGGCTTATTTGCTATAACTTGCTGCTTTTTTAACATTTCCAACTCATACGCTAACTTTTCTTTCTCTATCAGTACTTGATTTAGATTCTGCCTTGCATCATCAATTTGTGAATTTCTATCAGCTATGACATTATTTCTTTCAGCAACCATTTTGGCATAATCATCTGTTTCTTTTCTGGCCTTTTCAAGATCTCTTTCTGATCTTAGTAAATCATCTGAACAATCCTGATTTTGCAGTATGCATTATAATAGTGCTTAAGGTAAATTAAAAGCTTAAAGAAAAGTACTGGCAGAAAAATATTTTGTAATCCTTATAATAAAGTAATAGGATGTGTGTGTGTGTGTCTGTACCAAAGAATTTTGCTAACCCCTTAACCAATTGGGTTCTCCTTAACAGGGTAGCTTCTCATAGGTACCTGGAAGGTTTATAACTATTTTGGGGGAGGGTACCAGCACCCTCCTAAGAGAAATAGCCCCTAAAAAATAACCACCCCCCTCCCAAAAACAATTATTTTTTAACTAAAATTAAAAATGGGGGGGGGTACAACCCCCTCCAAAAAATGCCACCCCACGAAAAATTTTATTTTACTTTTTCTTTTTAAATCTAAAAATATCTATCAAATTCGACTCTCCCCTCCTCAAGTGCCCCTATATTGGCTTACCCTTTTATAAATGTAACAAGATTTTGCTAACCATTGAACCGATATGGTTCTCCTTTGCAATGTAGTTAATCATAGGTCCTAGGAAGGGGGGAGGGGTGGGAACTTACCTTTTTTGAAGCTCAAATAAAAAATTGTGAGTCGTAATCAACCCCTAACCCCTTGAAGTGCACCTAGAGGCCTCTAGGGTCATAGTGACTAGTATATAACAGAGGAAATTAAAATGGAACTTAATAAGTAAGGTACAAATTGTTTCAATATAAATTAAATGAATAATGCCCTGTTTCTCATAAAGAATATTTCTGCATTCATTCTCTTTTTCTCTCAACCGCCTTGTTTTTTCACCAATTATTGTTATATGTGTTGTGTTTAATTTCACATATTCCTAATTTATGTAATACACCCTTTTAGATAATTAAATAAAAATATGTTTTATATGATGTCATTAACTATTGCTTCATGATATTGGATATCAGTTATAATTTAATTCATAACAATTGTCTTTATATATCTGTAGAGGCTGTTAGAATTATTCTAGAAATTTAAAACTCTAGTTAAAGCTTCCTAGATTAAGTTGTAATGAAGCCAAATTTAAATATAAGTCAATTTAAATTTTGAAGAATATATCCATTCTGGCGGGCAAAGGATTCCAGCAAACCTTCAAAGGGGGGCCTGACTGTTAAGCGTTAAGTTTTATGTTTTAGATTTTACTTCCTAGAATGTGATTAAGTTTACTCAACACTTAGATTATGAGACACATAGTTCCCTGAAATAAAATGACAAAACCTTAGCATATTTGTACTTATTTTTATCAAAATATTCTAGGGCTGCAATTTTTACAGTGTAAAATTTTGAGTATAATTTTGGATGTATTTTCCTTGATGTAAAAGTCAAGCATGAGAAATGCTTCATCAAACTCTGTGGCAAGACTTTGATATTTGTACACCATCACAAATAAGGATAATGAAGTTATATACAGCAACATTTTTAACATTTTCACAAAATTATAATATTATTGCTTTGATACAGTATTTCTAACAACTGGTACAAAAGTGGAGTGGATACCAGGCTGACACCTGTTCAGTGTACATGTGGAAGATATCTTTCAATTTCAAGTTAATAAGAGAACACTTCAAAAATTGATTTTTGATTATTCTAATTAATCAAGTCATTTAGGGTAAAAAATTAACAAAATTAAATATAAGAGAAAAAAAATATTATTTCTTTTTCTTTTTATTGGCAATTAAAAAGTTACTTTTAAAATTGGCGTAAGGTACCTTTCTACATAAGGAATTGATAATTGAATTATAAATGAATAACATTATTTTATGAAAAAAATCTAACATAAAAATATGTAAAACTTAATTCTAAATAGAATGTATTACAACTAGTAATATGATCTTGTATTAGAATTAGTATGTTTTTTTTTAATCATAGATATTTAAACAATATTCTATGTTTAAGTATCCGACTAATTATGGAAAGCAAAGCTTTCCTATAATTAGGCTAGGTCTGTTCGTAACTATTATTTAATTTTCGTTAATTTAATCGTTTTATCGATTTAAAGCTTTGAATTATAATTATTTTACCAGCTGGGTAACATTAAGAAAGCGCAGCAACTCTATAGTTGTTACCAGAAAGTCTGATCGTCCGTTTAAAAAATGCTGATTTTGGACTTATTTTTGACAACAATCTTATGTATGTATGTGATTCTATTATATGAGTTTTAAAATAATGATTCCTAGAAAAACAAGGAACAGTACCATATGCAATGTATCTCTACAATCAAAGTTTATTCTCAAAAGCTAGGTAAGACATACAAAGATAAGTTATATAGTAACTTAACTTCTGAAAATATTTTTTTTCAGACTGGAAAAAAACACGAAACCTTATCTGAATAAGTTTTGAATTTTTATGACGTGTTTCTGTAAATCTAAGACGACTAGAATTATTATCATTATAAAAGGCAGAAAAAATTAAATTAGTTGTGTGTAATTTTGCTTCTGGTAGCTAACATTTTCTTTGCAGAAGAAAGGACTGCAGATTCAAATGAATAGATCCGTTCCTATCTATTTATTTCTTATTTCAGACGACAGGTAATTATTGGAGGGAAATAGGTTTTATTGCATTTGTTGCATATAAGAATTGAATATTGACTTTTAAGCAGATATTTCTAGAAAAAATCTTTAATATCTTGTGTTTAGTTATGTAAATAGACTTAAATTATATGTTTATTAAATTCAAAAATAAATTGGTGTTGATAAACGTATATATATATTTATGCGTCTCTCTAATGATATCAATATTTTTAGAAGCGAAGCAACTATAAAATAGTCTTTACGTCAATACATTTCAACGTCATTCCGTCCGTGTGATTTATGAAAAAGCTGTTTCCTATGTACACCGCACCCTCCACGACCCCGCAAGTGTACAGACTGATGAACACTTACATAAACACTATACATTATGACTAAATTTTTTTTATACTTTTCTGATTTCAATGGATTTATTATAACTTAGATCTAAAACTAGATTATTATGTACTCTAATACAGTGAAACTTGTTGCGTGTTGACACCCCCCCCCCCTTTACCTCATTCCCTGCTCTCTTACTTGAAGAACGAACTGACCAATCGTCGGAAAATAGTAACCTAGATTGATAATTTTTCCCCTGGCATAATATCCACGTATATTTTACATCCATTCTAATAACATTCTTTTCCAACTTATTTCATTTGTAAAGATATGTCTTAAAACTGTGGCTGTGTTACTCAGAGACAAAATTATCCTAGTAAAATATGTATGTTTTTAAATTGGTGGCATGCTATAAAACTTCATGATAATTTTAATAACACTCATACAAAAACAAATCCTCATATGCTCAAATACGTTTTTAGGAATATAGGAATTTTCCATATACACTTTTTATCTTTCATATGTGTTATTTAATTATAAAAATAATTTACTAATGTATTTTCATTTATACTTCATTAATTTTTTCATTTAAAAACATTTGGAGCTTTTACAATTCATCTTTTTAAGGTTAAGTTAGGGTTGAGTCAAGCCCCGCAGCCTGGTCTAAAAACATTTTTCAAGATTTGGTAAGGAGTCTATAATCTGTATAAAAAGTGTTTAATATTAAATTTAAACTGAGCTATGGACTTCATGTATCTAGTGCTTATTATCTTGGATACCGAGTTTAAATATTTTGATATTTTCTAATTTTTTTAAATTAAAATTTAAACTCAAGTATAAATAGAACATATCATTATTGATGAAATGTGGTCTAGGATTGCGTAAAATATTATAATTAGATACAAATATAATTGGAATTTCATGTTTTAGATTCACTATATATCGCTAGAATTATAATAATGGGACAGCCTAAATTCAAATTATGACTACAATTAAGAAGGTTTTGTTTTAAAAAGGATACAAATAAAGAAGGGCCTCCAAATGGGATCTTATTTAACAAAAAAAACCTTATTGCAAATACTTTCTTAACAAAATAATGTCAGGGACAAGGGACAGAGATTCTGACGAACAATTTTAAGGGAAAATTTTCCCACAACTCATATCCTTCTCCCTTTCATTCTTATCCACTTCCCTTTAGTTACAACACAAAACAATTTTAAAGCCAAGTAAAAATATCCAAATTCAACAATTTCAAATTGAATTTATTTGCTGAATCATAGCTCCTGAATATTTTATTCTAGGGAAATTTTAATTTACCTCCCATTATCATATCTATGAATGCGTATTGAGCATTTGAAAGTAATAGAGTGTCTCTTTAAGACGTAAAGTAAATTGTATAAAAATAAAACTGCAATAACTTGATACACTATCTTTTTAACCACATAAATTTTGCTTTGATAATAACAAAAATTATACAATATAACATGTACTACAATATGGATGTAATACACTAATATGTTATTGAAGAACATTTCAAAACTTAGGGAGAGGGAGGGGGTTGTACGGGTAAACCCTTAAAAATAATTCATTAAAAGTAACCAAGAACTTACACATTCCAGTTTGAATATAGCTACAGCTTATTTTTTTGTAATCACAGTAATTTATTTAAATGAACAACTTCATTTATAACGATATTATTCAAAAGAGTCTAAATTTTGCCAGATGCAAAGCGATTAGGGTATGAATTGAATTATTTTTCAAACATTTTGTCTTAAAAACAATACATAAGAGATTATTGGTACATTTATAACAACCGACATACAGAGCTTACCTTCATAAAAAAAAGGTTAGGTTGCCAAAATCCAAAAAGCAAGGCTTACCTTATTAAGAAACCCAAAGATTAGGTTGCCAACACCGCAGAAGCAAGCTCCTACCAAAAGAAATCTTCGTGCTCCCATAGTGTGAATATATTTTCCTAAAGTACATTCATTGCTGAATTTTAATAATTTAGATTTTAAGAGAATAATTTATGCAATTTTTTATTTTCAAAATTCATCAGCATGAATGAGCAATTAAAAATAATTGAAATGTTATTTCAGCTAGAAAACTCTAGACAAATTCTGTAGGTTTTGAAATTTTATATAGTATGAATGTTTTAAAGGGTGGAGGGTTGAGACACTTTTTGAGACCAAAACTAAAAGTCAAAGGAACTCAACCAAAAAAAAGAGTTACAGCACTGAAATTTGGTATGGCAGTTGCTTTAAAGGGGTACAATGTGGAACTGTGAAGAAATGGCGGCCGAACCGCAGCTATCGCCGAATTCTTTTTTGCCGGAAAACGGCGGTAGCGGCGGTTTCACCAACTTTTCTTCATAGTTCCAAATTGTACATCTTTAAAGCGACTGCCATTGCAAATTTCAGTGCTGTAACTCTTTTTTAAGTTGAATTCCTGTAGTTTTGGTTTGAAAAAGTGTCACAACCGCCTTTCCCTTTTAAAAAGAAAGTTAAATACAAAACAAATAGCATAATTAAAATTTATAATGCGAGAAGAAAATAAGAAGATTAATGAGAAGAATCATTTCAAAGATCAAAAAAACACAAAAAAGAGGCTAGCTTTCCTTAGATATGACATTAATGACCAACATAAAATACTTGAAGAGTGGCTGTGCCTATAAAAGAAAACAAGGTTACTTACCACAAAATGGAGTAAATACTATTGTGGCTATGAACGCCATCCCCATTACTAGCCCCGACTGACTTACACTCACCCCCTGAAACAATAAAACACATTTTTAATCAATAATTTAAAGTAAATGTCTGTTTGTTTGTTTAAAGCTCAATGTCATGCGTTCCACTGAGCCTACTTGACTTGGCTTTTCAATGAATATTGCCAAAAATTCCCCCCCCCAAAAAAAAAAAAGATATTTAAAATATAAGGAGAAAGGGGGGAGGCGGTTGTGACACTTTTTGAAACCAAAAACTAAAAGTCAAAGGAAATCAACTAAAAATAAGAGTTACAGCACTGAAATTTGGCATAGCAGTTGCTATAAAGAGGTACAATGTGGAACTGTGAAGTAACGGCTGCGAAACCACCGCTATCGCCGAATTTTTTTTGGCAGGAAACAGCGGTATCGCCAACTTTTCTTCAGAGTTCCACATTGTACCTCTTTAAAGTGACTGTCATTTCAAATTTCAGTGCTGTAACTCTTGAAGTTGACTTCCTGTAGTTTTGGTTTCAAAAAGTGTCACAACCGCCCCCTCCCTTTGATGAAAAGCAAATAATCAGGGATGCAAAGGGATAAGACAATGGCCGATAAATTAATGTACATCTCAAATGATAAATCACAAAATTACTCATTCTGTAGATTACAATCAATCAATAGTTGAAACGTTTGGACACTCTACCTAATGACCCAACCAATCAAAATTTAATAGAAGTTCTCAAAGCTGTAAAGCTAACTAATACAAAAAAGTTATTATAAAACTTTGTGGACTAGTGTAACTAACTCTCTAATGTCCTCTCCCTCCCTGTAAGTAATTCTTTCAAACTGTAATAAATTTAAAATTTTGTAAAATTGTTGAATTCAGTCTGCATACTAAGAAACCATTTAACTTATACAATTAATTTGGTAAAATCTTAGTTAGAAAAGTTCCAAATTGCTTCTGAGAACCTATTTTAGCAGAGCAATTCATTAAATTCTTTAAAACACACATCTATATGAATATGTACTATGGGTAAAAAGACAACATTCATAAAAACGAACCTTATTTATTGAAGAATAAATATATATTGAGGTCGACAATATTAGAGTGTATTAAGAATCCTCAAGATCATATGATTAATTTGGTGAATGTGTAAGAAAAACTGCAAGATTTATTTGGGACATATTCTATATAGTTGCAAAGCAAACAATTTGAAATATTGCGACAAAAAAATATAACAATAAAGAATTAAAAATTACCTAAACGTTCTAATTGCCCAAAAGTGTGCATTTAAAAAAAAATCACCATTAAGATAATAATAAATAGTTTTACTAGTCAATTAGTTACACATCACTAAATATATGTACTGTGGTCGAGGGAGGGGACATATTACACTAGTCTCCAAAGTTTAATAAAAACTTTTTCTTATTCGTTGGCTTATCAACTTTGGAGACTAATAAAATTTGGTGGTTGGTTAAATAAGTTGAGTGTCCAAACGTTTCAACCACTAATTACTATCTACAGAGGGGGTAATTTTATGTATCAACAATGAGGAAGTACATCAATTTATCGGCTATTGTCGTATCCCTTAGATCCATGATAATCTTGTCTAAATATGAAATAAATACAAAAAAATGTTTACCTTGGATAAAGCCTCTGAGGGATAAAAAGGGGAGAGTAATGAGAGGGATACCCCTGCCATCAGTAAACATCCACTAAAAAATAAGAATAAAATTAGTAAGATCTAGCATCTGCGCTCCTAGCATTATTGTGTTCGATGGAGTGAGGAGAGTAGGAAAATAGCCTAAAACTGAACCTAGATATAAAAATTAAATATCCTAAAACCATTCTTGACCTATAAGAATCTTCCATAAAATGGAGAACACAATCGGTTCAGCAGTCATCGAGATCTTGAGCCACAGACCAAAAACATACTTTTTTGTAAATGATAAGTCATGTTAAATATGGCACTGTGACCTTAACATAGCATTTAAGAGTCAAATATATCATTAACAACCCCGGCAAAAATATCATATATTAGATATGAAGAGAAAAGTATATTACAATAAACCCCACCTCCCCCCTCCACCAAAAAAAATATGGGGTATCATGTGGTGCAGTTTTCCTTGATTTCTCCTATAATGGGTGAAGCCACTAGTCTAAACCCCGAACCACTTCATTATGCAATCTACATTTTCCTGGATATTTTGTCTACGGTAGACCATAAGTGTACAGCTTTACAGTACATTGTTTCTATTTGTTAAAGCAACACGTATGATAAAAGAAAAAGATTCTTTT